>VZTU01010311.1:276722-288984 GCA_013400835.1 Zapornia atra
GTTTGATCTGAAACACAATGTTCCATTTTACAGTTTAATTTTTTTTTTCCTAAAGTTGGGGTTTTCAATAAAACCTCCAAAAGGCTCGTTTCAGAAACACCTACATGAAGTCAACCTCTTTGCTTTGAAAACACTTTGGAATGAAAGGTTTTGAAGTTTGAAAAAGAGCCTCCTGTATTAGGCTTGTTGGTTTTGTTTGTTTTTTTGGCAAAAGGTGCTTGTCAAATTCAGCCCAACTTTGTGAATGGTTTATGTCCCTCCAAAATTAAACTCTGGTCAAAGTTACTGTTCACAGCACAAATTCACCCGCTGTATCTACGAATCTGCCGAGGGCCAAAAATGGAGCCTGTGATTCAACCCGGAGCTGTTCCACCTCCTTGGAACCAGGGAGGAGAACCCAGGGCGTTTTCACAAAGGAAGCGATTCAGCTCTCAGTAATCAAAACCCAGGTCCTGCTTCCTTTCCAAGGGCATCTGGAGTCCCCTTGCTGCAAGTGGCCAAAATTCCCATTGTCTCCCCGAGGAGTTAAAGCACATCCTGCCACCACCAAATGAAGAAAAGAGAAGAGCATGGGGAGAAGTGGCCCAAACCCCTGCTATCTGTTATTTGTATTTAAAAAAAAAAAACACAAGCATGAGACATGAGGTTTCTTTTCAGGCGCTTTCTAATGACTGGGATGATCCAAGGAAACAAATGAGAGCAGCCAGGAGAGCGCTCTACTCCGAAAGGGCAGGGAAATATTTGCCAATGCAGCAGCTCTGCGAACGTGTGAGGCTGTTAAGCTCCTAATCCCATGTCTTATTTTTATGAATTTTCACACTAGTGGGATATAATGAACGCTGAGCCCAAAGACATTAATTACTCAGGTCCTTTTTTTGAGAGGAATTTCGATGGAGTGTAACGTTTTAAATTACAAGGTGTGAAATAAACTCTACAAAACTTACAGCTTTAGTGGAGGAACTCCAAAATCAAATAAAAATGGAAAACTGCTGATGAAGTCCAATTTACTGTAAAATGCCCTGGATCATGGTGTTCCAGTAATTTTTTAATTTTTTTTTTTCCCCTACATACTTTGGTTAAAATAATTTATATCCGTTGCAGTGTTTATGTACCTTAAGCTTTATTTATTAAAGGATATGTATATTTCAAGCCCAGTTTTAATGAGACATGCTGAAATCTGTAAGGTACAGAGCGACTTTTGTTCTAATCAGCACTAAATCTCTTCTCTTTACTTTTTCTGTGTTGAAAACACTCGTGTTGGACGGAAAGAGCCGTGTGTGTGTGTATATAAATTTGAGATATGTATAAATACATATGTAAAGTAATAAGCTAAATTTATTTCTCTCTTTCTATCATTGGGGCAAATACTCCATCGCTGTTCAGTCTGAGCACTTAAAATCACGGATGGATTTTATCCTTATCCTTAGAATGGGACAACTGCTTCTTTTTTTAGGCAAATTATTTATTTGCCAAAGATTATGCTTTAGGTTGGCTGAAAATGTTTGTGAATTCACATCAGCTTGACGAACTGTTCTGGCAAAGGAAGAAAAAGAAATCCAAGCCTTTTGGCTTTGTTTTCTATTGAAATATTTTGAGATTTCGTTTTGAAACAACACCCTTAAACTAAAGTTAACATCAATGGCGAAAAAAAAATACTCTGGAAGCTTAGAAACTTCTTAAAACTGGGAATTAAATGGGGCCGTAGGGATGTTCCTTGAGGGAGTTGCTTTGAAACTTTCTTCCTGTCCTTTCATTCTCGCAAGGAAATAGAAAATATTTTTGCTCAGATAGATGAATTTGAAAGCTGTAATGTTCCATGGCCGTTTCAGTATGGCATTAGGAGTAAGTTCTAACAAGCCTGTTAGGAACTTAATCAAACTTAAGCCGTATTTTCAAGACTTTGTAGAAAGCCTGGCTTCCACTGACACCTCAGGACAAGATAAAAGGTATTTAACTGCTTAACCTTTACTGATAGTACTGCAATATGGATGTGAAGCTGGTCATGCAGAAGTCACTTGTAGTACGTAAGCTGCTCTTGAAAATGATCCTTAGGTTTCTAAACATCTTTAAATGTAGCACTTAGCATGGATGTCATGGGCAGGAAAGTCACTGTCTTTCCTTACAAAGCATTTTTTGATGAAGAAATCCAGTTCTGCGAACTTTTATTTTGATTTAATGAAAGAAGGAAATAGAAAAATCTTTAGTTTGAAGATGCCTGTCGCAACGAGGGCAAAATAAAACCTCTTCTATTCTTAGAGAAGTGGAAAATTTCTGGTAAAAATCAGGCTTGCTAGGCTTTTGCCCAATTATCTGTGTTTCAGAGGCTATCTGTAAAGTAGAGAAGGTTTCAGGTCTGGTGAGCTTGATTTCCTCCCCATGCTTTCCTCTGCATGTAGAGCCACTTACTTTTCTGATGAAGTTAAAGACACAAGTTCCCAGTGGGGAGAAGTGAAGTCTGGGGTTAGAAGTAGGGGGAGACTTTCCTCTGTTTCAGGGAACATGTTTGCTTTAGAAGTGAAGGCGTTTCTCGGAAGCGAACCCCGAAGCCCAGGAGTGGCTGACCAAGGAATTCAAAGGGAGAAATGCTCCGAGTCGGGGAGCAGAGTAATAAAGCGCAGGTTTGTTCTGTAACAAATTCCAGTGCTTGTGAGACTTTTTTAGACATATGGAAGTCCATTTAGGAGGAAAATTGGTTGCAGGCGCTGATTCAGAACCTATTGGAATCAGTGGAAATGTTTCCATTGTCTTCTGTCCTGAAGAAATGCTGTTTCTGTCCTTCCTTCCATCCCTAGCCTGCGCTCGCTCTCTGGGCCATATGGATTTCATCTCCCTCAAAGACATGTAAGAGAAGAGGGTTTGGCTGTTTAACGGCATGATGTAGCTATGTGGACAGGAATGGTTGATTTCTACTTGATTGGCTACAAATCAGGTACCCAACGCCTCAGTTTCGAGTGGCTGGCTTCAGGGGAGTTACCTGGGTGCATCTGGCTCTCCTATCGTGGAGCTGAACGTGGCTTTAATCACATCAGCACGCTAATTGTGCCCCTCAAGAAGAGGTTGGAGGAATGAGGGTCTGTGTTTTGACAACCCTCAGATTTCTTTATTGCTGACCATAATTGCTGGGCTGTCCCTGGGAAAGCATGCTGGCTAATTGCTTATCTGGATAGCAACCCCCTTCAGCTATTTTGGCTCAGAGACGTTTCTAGTAATAAGCCCCAGAGCCAGGCTGCCTGCAGAAGATGGTGAACCAAACCCACCCAGAACTGATTGTAAAGGCTCAACCCCTGTTTCTGGAAGGTGGGTTCCCAAAAATGGGGGCATGGGAGGGGACAGATGCTCGCAAGCGCTCCCTGTTCTTACAGAGTATCACCTCCAGATGTACTTCTGATCATCTCCACGATCTGCTTGCTACCGTTGCGGCCAGCACAAGTTCCCACAGAAGAGCTGACTGCCTGCAGAGCAAGAAATGTTGAAGCTTTTCAGCCTCTAGAAGAAAACAGGGGCTTTTTTCCAACTGGAACATGAGATAAATATGTGAAGTGCAGGACAGAGGTGGTTTTCTGCCATCAAATAACTGTGTTACTGGAACCTGTCTGAAAGAAGCCCCTACCCGGCACACCGAGCATGTCAGCAAGCAGCTGAGTGGGGCTGAGACACACGTGTGACACACTCCTCGCTGGCAGCAGAGGCAGAAACCTGGGGTTTGTGTTTTCTGGAGGAAATCACAACAAATCTGCAGGCTGAGAATGGAGGGTTGGAGCTCAGCTCCCCCCACCACCCTGGACCTGCTGCATGGCCCAGACAAGTCCCTTCAACTGTCCCTCATTCCCTTTTGTCTGCCTCGCCCCTCTGATGCTCCACATCCTTTAGGATAGGAAGTGCCTTACGCAGAGGCACCCGTCTCCACCTCTTATTTGTAATGACAATCCCAGTAATGACAATCCCAGTGCTACCGTCACCTCCAGCACAAGTGGATGTGCCAACATGGAAATCTTCCCTGAAACCGATTCTGGGTATCAGCTGGCTCTGTTCCCGTCCTCTCCCCAGTAAGTGCAAGTTTCATGGCAATCTTCTCTGGGTATTCTGGACAATGAATGTGTTTCTTGCCATGTAATTAAATTATCCACTTTAGAAAGAAAAAGATGTGGTTTTGTTCCCATTACAAAAACAAACAAACAAGGACTGATATTTATTACAGGCCAAGGCTACTCAACAAGTGTTTTCTGGAACTCTAATAAATTGCTGAAGAAAGTTTACAGCTGAGCCCTAAAGATGGTTTAGTTTTCCAAGTGGCTGGAATGTATTTATTTCCCATTTTCTTAACCCGCAGCATGGTGAACAATTTAACGTGCTCTTTCCAGGGTTCAGGCAGTGTCAACCCAACCCCATACTCTTCACCCCGAAACAGTTAACCGCTTTTTAATTAAAACCACGCCAATTATTCATCCTCAAGCTTTGCGTTTATTTGTCCCCATTTGCACAGCCTGCTATTTGGGTTTGCTTCCATTTCATTAAAACAGCTTCCAAAAAGAAAAAAACACCCAACCCAACCCGTAATATAAAACCAAATCTAACCCCCACCCATAGCCACGCACCCAAACCAAACAACACAACTATCCAGTAAGGTGTTTTGGGTGCCAAGGACGTATCTGAGAATCATAGAATCATAGAATCACAGACTGGTCTGGGTTGGAAGGGACCCCAAGGACCACAATGTTCCAACCCCCTGCCACAGGCCTGGAGCTACACAAGGTTGCCCAGGGCCCCACCCAACCTGGCCTTGAACACCCCCAGGGATGGGGCACCCACCACCTCTAAGAAGCAAAGAGCCATACAGATTAGTGATGATCTTGCTTTGTAGGGGAGGTCTTGTCCTTCAAACGGGGGCTATAAAGAAGAGGCAGGCTTGAATGTTAGAAAGCAGCAATGCGGGAAACCCTGAGGGCATCAGTCTCAAGATTGTAGAAGGAGAGAGAGGGAGAGGTGGCCATCAGCGAGTGGGTCAGGGCACCCGCGTGAAGCTGCTGTGGGGTGTCCATCGTGTTGTGTTGCCTGTGCAGTGAGTCGTTCAGCAGCCAGGCCCGGGGACTCTCATCCTGCAACAGCTCGAACACACTCCTCGCTGTAAGCACCTCGTCTGTGCACGAAGATGAGTGTGGACAGATGTCCCTGTGGGAGCGAGGTACTTAAATACAAGTCGGTTGTTAAGCGCATGCTTAAGTATTTGGCTGGATTAGCAGGCTGGTATGGGAATGTTTGCTTTTTGAGAGAGCACCCCCCCAGCATTAGAAAATGGACTTTTTTCAGTTCATTACTGGGCCTGCCAGTGACATCATTCGTTTGCAGGATGAGAAAAAGTGTTTAAATGAGATTGGGAAAAAAAATGAAATTAAACAAGACGCAATTTTAATGGCCACTTACGAAGGAGATTTATGGATGTGCATAAAGCTGCTTTCCATGGGAGAGGGACTGTGCTCTTAACAGTTACCTTCCTTTGGATTCCACCCCCCCCCCCTTCTTGCAATATAATACCCACAAATATTTGTGAGTTGTGACTGTGTTCCAAGGGGTTAGTCGTCTTCCAGAAAGGGGGGTGGAGAGAGAAAAGACGAAAACAGTGGTGCCAATTTGTCTGCCCAGACTCTGATTATGGGAGGGTTGGGGTTTTTTTTTTCCTTTCCTGCAGGGGAGAGAAGCTGGTGGGACGCTTTCTCTCTCCAGGGTTAGGGATATCCGATATCCAGCCCCAAAGCCGTCCAGCAGACTGAACTTTCATCTCCAGCAGTGAGGGATTTAAAAAAAAAAACCCAACAAAACAAACCCAACAACCGAACCTTGTGGGTAAACTTCTCAGCTAAATTTGCAGGAGACCTTGGAGTTTCTGCTGGGGAAATTAGGGCCATTTGAACATCTGATTGTAAAGAGCAGAGATCTCTGTAATGTGCATGGAGAAAGGGAGAGAGAGAGGAGATCATCTGGAGGAACGGAGGGCGCTTTCAATAAGTCTATTTATTTATTTGTGTGCCCTGGGCCCTGCCCTCCTCCCGCCTAGCCTGCTATCCAGTGACCCTCGGTGCTGATTAAAGTTCCCGGGTGACCCCTGAGTGCTTTTGTTACCCTGCCTGGTAATAAAACCCCAGTTAATCGGCTGGCTTATCCAAACCCACGGCTCTGACACTGCCGGCTCTGGAGCCAGCTCAAGTCTGAGCCCTTGGGAACACGTGGCTTAGCCCTGATTTAGCTTGGCCCCAGGGCGTTCCTGGTGGCCATCACCATTGTAGGTGAGCGGGCAACCTGAAAGGCCCGTAGCCTGGTTCCTTACTAGGGCAGAGTCCTGGCTCCTGAGGCAGGTAACCCCGGTGAAATCCCTGAAGGGAACAGGGTAGGCTTAGTGAGATGAAGACGAGCACCATTCGCCTGCAAGACCCTGGGCACTGGAGCAAAGCTGTAGTGGGGAGATGTTTGTGCTGATTCTGCTGCAGATTCCTGGTGGGATCTGTGAACACCCATCTTGTATTGCCTTGAGAGGCCATGATAGGTATCCTCTGCTCCTTCCACCTCAGGCATGATGCTGATCCTTGGGATCCACTCAGAGCGGTGCAGACACACACCTACCGCAGAGGCAGCCTCCAGGGCCAGAGGCAAAGCTGATGGCCACACTGGGACTCCTAACAAGAGCAAAGCCAGGGAAGTGAAGAGCTGAATTCTAGTCCAGATCCAGAGACCATCCAGACTGGAAATGAGGGCATTCCCTTCCTCACAGCCCCTCTTCCATTTGGTGGAAAGTTACAGAAAAAGAAACCAGGAAACTAGTTCTTGTGTTTGCCAGCTGGTGAGCGCGCTTGTCATCCCTTCTGAAAGCTAGGTGGCAACTGTTGAAGCTCAGTCGGGCTTGAAATCTGAAAACTGGGACTTGGACAGACAAACTGATGAGCGAATTTCCACTCTTCCAGCCCCCTCCTCCAGTTGTGTTTTATAAATGACGAGGCACGGGAAGAGCTCCAGCCCTAACTATGTGTTGGGAGGGCTGGCCAGAACAGATTTGAAAAGGTAGGAAGGAGTTCTGCTGGTGCTGCACAGACAGCCCAGCTGCCCCTGCCCTGAAAATCAAACATCTAAGGCTTGGGGGTACTCCCAGGGACTATCCAGATGGGACTTAGAAATACTATTCAGGAGGAAATTTCTGGGTGCATTTGGCCCAAGCATCCCTCCCCAACCCTTAGCTGACTATGCCACCAAGCCTGCTATGTGGTGCCAGTCACCATGATGGCTCTGTTGCTGTGAGTAACCACAGACCTTCCCATCCTTCCTTGCTGCCACCCTCCTGACCAGAGATGGCAGACAGAGGACCCTTTATGTGGTGTCCTGGGGCCACCTCCCTTATTACAACTGGTACCCAACAAAAAACCAATGTAAGCACATGGCCTTGCCCCACCATCCACGTGGGGCTGGAGCTCCACACGTTGTGCATGTGTGTGAGAGTGCTCTCTTGCCTCAGCTTCTAAATCTTGTACAGTGTCAGTGCTGTGATATTCCTAAATAAGTTCCCGAAGCCTTGCATTTATCACCTCCATGAACCAGTAACAAGCCACCTCACTGTGGCTGGAGAAGTGATAGCACTTCCAGGAATGATTGTGTGTGATGTGAACTCAGCCCCTGGTTCAAAATATTATGCAGAGGAATAATAAATCTCGGTTTTAAATTGCTGCCCCATTTAAGCTTTGATTAGACTCTGATGGTCTGTTCACCCTGGAGCTGCTGGTATTAATCTGCATGCTAAACCCTAATTATAAACCGCTCGTGGCGGTTCCAGATGATATCAAGATGTTTGGGATTAAAAGAAAACCTGAAGTTGAGTTTACAGCTTGACATGACTGTAGACTACCTGATCCCCACAGACCTAATGACGCACCTCTGTGTGGGGAGGAGAGGAGGCAAAGAGGGACGCTTGGAGGTAGCAGGAGCTTGTGGGGGAGAGGTCTGGCTCCAGACTTGAATGTGTGCATCCATACCCGAAGGCTCACACGCACACGTGTGTACGGTGACACGCCTACATGTACACACGTGTTCCTGCAGGTGGTCTCTGTCTCCAGCTTGGTGTAGGTCTCATCCAGCCCTGGGCAGAACAAGTGCAAAGAAAGAGGCTCGAGACCAGACATTTCAGTGACTCAGCGTGACAGGGGGATGGGAGGAAAACTTTCCAGGGCACAAAGAGTTCTGGTTTGGCTCCCCAGCACCTGAGGGGGACATCACTGAGCTGGGCAAGGGAAAGGATGTATGGATGCAGCCTGAGAAGCGGCCAGCAGCAGAGAGATGCTCTGATTCTGTGCCTCTTACCAGCATGCCCCTAATGAGCTGTGGCACATGTTTTGGGGTGCATAGGGATGGAGATCTATCTCAGAGCACTCCCTCTGCAAAGTAGCTGCTGCTACGGGCCTAGGAGAGGACTAAGCATCATTTGTGCCCTCGTGAATAATTTATCTAAACAGCTTGCACCCCACGGAGGTCCTCAGTGCTGGGGGGCATCCAGCACATCTTAAAATAGCTGAGCACCTTGCACAGTAAAGGCCAAGCAGTGCAGGGCAGTAATAAATTGTGTGTGCATTTTGGTGAGGTTTCCTAAAGGCACAGGCTCAGGCAACGGTCCTGGCTGTCTGCTCTCATTCTCCCTGCTGCCCTCCCACAACATTAAACTGCTGGGATGAAACAAATTTGGCAAATACAGGAAAGGGCTCTAAGACGTTACATGCTGCCAGGTTTAATGACAGTAAGGTACAGAAGAGGGACCCAAACTGCTTTCCTTCACTGAGCAAAACGCTTCACCTGAGTGCCATGATGTTTATTAGACTGCTGAGAATCCACACCTGCATGTCACAGGTTCTTCTGCCTGGTCTTTGTTGGGTTTGTTTTTTAACTGGGGTTGCTGAGAAGGTATTTAAGGCACCTGAAAGAAGTGGGTAGTCTATGCTGGGGCAGGTGGGTGATGTGGTGGTTGGTCCAGACTGTGGGAGCAGAGGGAGCAAAGGCTTGGTATCTTCCTGCATCCCCCTAACGCCAGCTACAAGGAGTAGGAGCTGCCCTGGTGATGTTACCACTGCTCTGACTGTTTCTTGTTGGCTGACGGGCCCTTGGGAAGGTTGTCAGCTTGTTTGCTGTACCTGAAAACCGTCAGTGAGACTGTGGTGCTAGGAAGCCCTCATTCAGACAGATGTGAAGGTGAGGGGGATGCTTCTGAGGGCTCCTAACATGCTTGGGTAGTGTATATGCTGGAGCTGGCAACCACAGGAGCTGCCAGAAATGGGTCTCATGGGAAGTTTCACAAGTTGTAGCAGATTCTCAAGTTAGAGATTTTCTCACTGACACTGCAGATTGAGCTTGTAACTTTCTATGAGAAAAGAAAGCAGAAGCAAATGTGCTGGTGGTCAGCAGAGGTGGAGGTCTTTGGTTTTCCCCTTCGTGATATGCAACTGGGGGAAGGAGAATGGGAGACTCTGGGGTTTCCACCTAACCTTTTCTGAGCATCAGATATGGTTGCAGTGTAGAAGACAGGCTTTGAGACAGGGCTCCAGCTGGTAGCTTTTGCTGATACCCTTCAAAATAACTACTTTTGGGAGCAGGAAGGGCCAGACTAGGCTCTGTCTGCAGTGTGAGGCTTGGCCTTTCAGCTGTGGGTGCTTTACCTAGCAGGCTTCTGGCTGTTTCAGGACCTTTGAGTTTTCTCCTCCCTCCTGTGACAGCAGTGGCTCAGCTGTCCCTGCCTGGCTGAGGGTGTGAGCAGGAGGCAATGATTTTCTGGGCAGCCTGGGAAGGTGCAGGAATGGGGCTGTAAGCAGCTGCCAGGCAGGCATGCGTTGGAGGGAAGTGAGATGGGAGGATGGTGGGGGATGGGAGCTACCTGTTCGCCTTGACAGTGGGCCACTGGTGAGGTGGGAAATAGCTGTCTAGCTGACTAGTTGCTGGCCTGTGGGATGTTGAAATGGTGTGTATGCTTGGTGTCATGGGCTATGTGTGGCATGGGAATCTATTCTGGACTGAGGGTCGTGAGAACTGGGGGTATCCTGTCACCTCTGCTTTGGGTTTGATGCTGAGGACAAGCTGTCTTTGCATTGATTTCCTCATCTGAAACAGGGGCACATGTGTTGAGATCCTTAGTGTAGCCCATGCTGTAGCTCATTCCTGTCCCATGGCTTTTTATTCTGCAGAAATTCCTGCAGGCCCTAAAATGAGTGCATGGGCTGGCGGGTGCTCACACAGGAAGAAACTGATGTGTCCAAGGTACCCCTTCCTCTTCTGCCTCCATTGCTGGTGGCTGGAGAGGGAGAACATGAACGTGAGAAGGCAATAGCCTTGACCTTTCAGGGAAGGTGATAATCTCTGCCTGTATTCTGCCCTGAATTTTTCTAAAACTTGGAATCAAGTTAAAGGAAACAGCTAACAAAGGCTACTTCATGCTCTTCTTGTAAAGGTAATCCTGGTTTAGTAGCAGCCTGAGTTCTGAAGTTCTATGGGGCTCTGGGTCCCCTTGGCTTGCTCACCCAGGAGCTCAGAGAGCATGTCCTTAATCCCCTGCTCTCTTCATCTTTCTGGTTCTTTCTCTTTCTTGTGATCTTTGTGGGCCACTTTGTTCCATCACTCTTCATGTGACTTATTTCCTGTATATGACAAGGTCCCTTCACCCATCCCACCTGTGCCCTCACACCTGGGCTGATCCCCAGTACAACTGGATACCCCTGTGCTACAAACAGCCCATTCCACTGCTTTGTCCTGGTAGGGTTTCTCCCCACCCTGGTGCTCGCTCTACTTCTGCCTTCCTTAGGCTTTCCCCCAGGCAAATCATACTCTCCACAGAACAGAGTATCATGGATGCTGCACTAATTCTGCCTTCTGGCCCATGCAGAACAGGGCAGCAGTGCTTAGCAATACTGGCTTGGGCCTAAAGGCAATACAGATGATCTACAGAGAGGCAGTTCACTATCTAAGGTGGCAAACACAGTCACCATCCCTTTGAGAGCCTGAGGGCCCCTACCATGCATATTGGCACACTGCAGGTGTGCCTTGGCCCAGGGCCTGCCTTTTAATAGTAAATGGGGAGAAGAGCTGCAGCCCTGTGGTGTTCTGTGCAGTCTTGGAGGCCTCTGGCTGTTCCTAACCCTCTCTCTTATGAGACAGAGCTGGAGGAGTTTCCCTTGGGTTGTCCCTCAGCAGAGCTCTCCCAGCCAGTCACAGAAATGCAGTTGTGCTGCAGGAAAGGAGGTGTTCAGGCCACCTCCAGAATGTGAGCCTGGCATCCCATGTTGCTCAGGGCGCTGGATGTAGCAAGCCCTGGAGCTGGGCTCCTTCGCTGCCTTCCCTTGCAGGAGAGATGCTGCCTTTGTAGCAGATGCAGTTGTGGTCACCCACAGCACCATCATGCTTTCACCCACCATGTTTCCAGGGCAACTGTTTGTACTGGGATGCATTCCCATACTCTGAGGCTGGGGGGAAGGGCTGTGTGAAGGATGCCCTTAGACATGGGGATATTTAAGTTGAAATACTTCTTGCCAGGGAGGTCAGTGAGAGAATTGGTGAAGGGTGCGTGGCACAGAGTTCTTGTTCTAGTTTCTGTGGCTTCTGCTGTCACCCCCATAGCAGCAGAGGCTGCTTGGGGCTAAAAGCAGCTCCCACACACACACCTTCCCCAATGGAAAGGGATGTCCCCAGCACCCCCTCAGAACAGCAACAGGAGGAGGAGAGTAAAGCCCAGCTCACCAAGAAAGAAGGCAGCCAAATGACTAGGAAAGGCAGAGGAAAGGATTTTTTTCATGCACTGGGTAGCTCACAGGGCTGTGTACAAATAATTCAGAGCATAAAAGTACATATGCACACCCATCCTGCTCTGCCTAAACCTGGAGACCCCAGGAGCCAGGGTATGAGATGCCAGCGTGTAAGAGCCAGCCAGGCACAGCCCTGCACACCCATGTGAAGACACAGCTCCTTCCCCATCCAACACGTGGGCATGTTCCACAGGCAATCATACTCAAATGCTTCCTCATGTGCAGAAGAATGGGCCACACCAGTATGCAGTGAGGGGCACGGAGTGTTTTTTGGGTGTAGATACAGCCAGGCATTTCTGTGCACTCATGCAACTGTGCCCCAGCACTTTTCCTGGCCTTTGCAGCCTGTGCCCCACCAGCTTTACTCACCCCCAGGCCAAGGACAGCAGAGTGCTGCAGCCCTGCCATGCTCATTTGGGCCTTTGAGACTGCAAAGGGTAAACTGGGAC
>VZTU01010312.1:0-18380 GCA_013400835.1 Zapornia atra
GTGATTCTGTGATTCTGTTATCACTGTATTTCTCAGTGGCTGTAGGCATTTTAGTGTGAATTGTAGGATCAATAGAGGAAACTTGAAGGATATTTTAGAGGCAGTAGTTGAAACAGAAAAAAATAACGGATCCTCAGATATTTTTAGTAACAGAATATCTTATTGCTGTTGTTGAAACTGGTAATGCATTCCATGTGTGTGTATCTGCTTGTATATTGATGCCTTGGAAAGCCGGAATCAAAACTCAATAGCCTTGGTGACTATTAAGCAGGTATCCTTTATTGCAGTGCTGGGCACACAGGGGATTGCTCCTCCGGTTTTCTGAGGCATCATATGGGTATCATTCAGTATGGCATCATCTAGTAACTATGTATCAGAAGAGGAAAAAAGCCTAAAACCAAGCTCTCTTTACCAATAGGTAGGACATTGGGAAAATAAGGTTTTCCTTGTTTTCCTGTTTAAACTGTAATTGTCCCTTTTCATAGGATCTCTGAGGTATGGGATGTTTATCACATTATAACTTCAGGGAGCAAGTAAATGTCTGATTAGGTCATTCAGGTGTTGGGACGTAAGATGAGTTCTGATGGATTAGAGTGACCTGTGTGCATCCTTTCTGTGTGTGATATTTTTACCCTCAGTTTTAGTTTGTTTCTGGGATTTTTATTTTCTGAGATGTTTTGTTTGTTCTTCATTGAAAAATAGGGTGAAAAAGGAAACAATAGTTGTGAATTAGGTAGATATTCAAGTGCAATGGTGAAAAATAGGAAAAAGTAAATTCTTTTTCTCTTTTTGTTTGTTTTATGTTTTCTTATATTTATTTTATTGTTATGAAATACTAAAGTAAATATTTTTTCTTTTAAAAAGCCAGAAATAACAAAATATATAGGCATTTCATAAAGCTGTCAGGAGATAACAGACATTTTCTTCTAGAGGGCGTGGTAGAACATGTCTTTACAAGCACTTTACTTAGTGCTTGTCCAGCAATACAGGGAGTACTGTGTCCAGCTATGGTCTCACAAAGACACAGACAGGTTGCAGAAGGTCCAAAGGAGAGCCACAAAAATGATAAAAGGGCAAGAGAGCCTATCCTGTGAGGAAAGACAGGAGTTAGGTTATTTCTTGCTGGAGAAAAGAAGACTCGGGGGGACATCATTACAGTATTCTAGTGCTTAAAAATGGTAGCTATAAAAAGGACAGAGGGACTTTCTTCAGATGGAGCCACATGAAGAATACAAGGGGCAACAGGTTCAAGTTGCAATGGGAGATACTGATGGGAGAGTGTGCTTAGAGCACCTGCTCAAATGGGAAGTTAAAGATAAATCCTGGAAGTAGAAAACAGTGTTTTGGAGGGATTATAGGAAGCATTGGTGAAGCCTCACCTTGAATACTGTGTGCAGTGATAGGCCCACAGATTAAGAAGGATGTTGAGGTCCCTGAATGTGTTCAGAGGAGGGCAACAGAGCTGTTAAAAGGGCTGGAAGGAATATCCTACAAGAAGTGGCTAATGACTTTGATTTTGTCTAGTTTGGAGAAAGGAGGCTGAGAGTTGATCTTACTGCTCTCTACAGCTTCCTGAGAAGGCAGTAAGGCAGAAGTATTGATCTCCTTGGCGTCCATTGATAGAACACATGGGAATGGTTCAAAGCTGCACCATGGGAGGTTAGACTGGACATGAGGAAGCATTTATTTACTGAGAGGATGGTCAAATACTGGAATCATCTTCCTAGAGATGTGGGCAATGCCCCAGGCCTGTGAGTGTTTTAAGAGGTATTTGGACAATGCCCTTAATAAAATATTTTATCTTTAGGTTGGCTCTGAAATGGTAGGACAATTGGACTAAATGATCCTTGTAGGTCTCTTCAAACTGGAAATTTTCTATTCTGTTCTGCATGTTCTACTCAGTTCCATTCCATTCCACTATATGCTACAGGACTGGAAACAAGGTATTGATTCTGTTGCTGTCTTCTGTGTACTATTCTGAAAAGTTTATGGCAGAAAAACTTTAACCATATGCGAGTTAACTTTTCATGTTATCACAGTTTTCTGCATTAATGTGATTTGTTAAAAGAGTGTGAACATGAAGACTGCCCTAGGAGGCAACATCAAACATTTTCTTGGAGTGGAACTGGAGTGAGCTTGTACTACATGTTATCCAGGGGAAAATCTGGTGTGGCTAGGAGTACAAACAGATTGACCTCAAAACCAAACCACCTCTGGTGTTTGGTGAATCGTCAGTTTTGAGAACAAAATCCTTCCAAAGAAAGACGCAACAGTTGAAATAAAAATAGTTCTGCAAAACACTATACCAACTGTGAAAATAGACAGAATATTAATTTTCTTCCCTCATAGAAGAAATGAACTGACAACTCAAGCAGTCATAAAATGCACAAGAATCCATTTCACTGAAACCATTTATAACTAAATCACCTCTTCATTTTCCATGAGTATGAACCAAAAAATTTAGAAAGTAGATACTACTGTCTTCATCTGTGGAGCCACAGTAGATTCCTCAGTTTTTCAAACAAGATAGGGGCACATATTTGCACTACCTGCTTTGTTCCAGACATAGTCTTATCCCATTTTCATTGCAATAACCTTTGAAAGGGTTTAAACGGTGCATTAAATAGTAAGACTTAACATTTCCCATGTATGATTTGATCTCTCATTATTTCCCTCTGTGTGTTTCCTACCATCCATCAATATTAAAGTGATGTCAGCCTTCTAAATTGTTAAAGTATGCCTTTGATATTACTGTGCAACAGGCATCGGAAACTGGACACTAAAGAAGTTAGGGATGTTTTTTGCTACATGTTACATCTTCACAAAGGGTCCTAATGCTCATATTCATTACAGAATGTGGTTGTTTAGCCCTGACTGGGGACCAGATACCAAGAAAAGTAATTTCCTTCTTAGTCTGGGGGAGAGGGGAGCATTCCTCACACCCTGCTCCAGCGTGGGGTCCCACTCACAGGAAACAGTCCTCAACAAACTTCTCCTTTCCCATGGGGCTTCAGCTTTACACCAGCTGCCCCAGCGTGGGTCACTTCTATGAGGTGCAGTTCCAGCTTGGTCCCCCATGGAGACACAAGTTCCCCCTGCAAACCTGTTCCAGTGTGAGTCTCTCTCTCCATGGGCTGCAGATCTGCTGCCAGAGGCTTGCTCCAATGTGAGTCACAGCATCTTCCATATGTCTCCACCTGTTCCAGCATAGTGTCTCTCCGTGGGGTCTTCATTGGGCTGCAGGACAAAACCTGCTCCACCACAGTCTTCTCCATGGGCTGCAGGGGAATCTCTCCAGTGCCTGGAGCACCTCCTCCCCCCTACCCAACTTCTTCACTGGCCTTTGTGTCTACACAGTTTCTTACATCTTTTCACTCCCTTCTCTGGCGGCAAAAAGCGGCTGCTTGCATTTTTTTTTCTCCTAAACGTGATTCCCAGAGGCTGTGACCATCACTGATGAGCTCGGACTTGGTCAACAACACCTCCGGCCTTGAGCCAGCTGGGATTTTCTCTGTCAGGCCTGCAGAGAGCTTCTGGCTGCTTCTTGCAGAAGCCACCCCTGCAGCCCCCCCCTTCTCCGCCAGAACCCAGCCACACAAAACCACAACACAGAATCATACAATTTTTGAGCACTAAAGAGTAATCATAAATTAACATAAGAATGAGGAAATAATAGCTTTCTAATGCTATTGTTGAAAACAGCAGTCAATAAAATATAAAACAGATTCCATGGGATTAGGTAAATATGAGAACCCTGGCATCCTGGTAAGGGAATTTAAGGAAACCCAAAGCAGTAAAGGATTTTTAAAAATTGTAGACCTCCACGGTTTCATCACCTGTGTTGTCTTACAATTAAGACATGATGTGCAAGTGACTGAATGCAAGAATCAAACTATTTTCCTTACAGAACAGAGGCTGTCACAACACTTTTGATGAAAGAAGGGATGAGGATGATCAATACAATGTAACAGTCTAAAAATCTAATCTGCTGGGAGAAAGACTACAGCTATTTTCAAAGTTTAGCTGTCACATGCATCAGAGCATAGCCCACCACATATTTATTTACAAATTAGTCCAATAGAAAGTTTCTCCACACATTAAAGTGGGGTTGGAACTGAATGTTATTTGAGGTCCCTTCCAACCCAAACCATTCTGTGATTCTATGATTATCTGATACCAATGAACAAATATTTACATAGTGTTCTAATATGCTGTAAGACAATTTTAATGCTTTACACACAGTCTATTAAGAACATTGCTTTGGAGGTTTAAGCTGTGGTTAGGCATGATAAATGAAATATAAGTTTATTGTTGTAACATTTCCATGCTTTGCCCCTTGGAGAAACATAATACTAAAAGCTGACTTTTTATTTATTATTTTGCATGTGTGAATTTGTTTTCCACAGACTGACAAAGCAATTCAAATGTCACACAAGTGGAACTATATTTCTGAGGTGCAAATATGAATAGATGTGCTAGCAGTTTAAGTTAAACTATTTGTGATATTTTGCAGCCCAGTAAGATTAGTAATAGCCGTTAAAGATCCTTATGATTTTTTTTTTTTTTCTGAGATTGTAAGTTAGAATTTACACAACAGGACTACTTTCAAGATCATTGTGGCTAATGCTTATGCATCTAAAAACTTCATTAGTAAGACATCAGAAAGTCTTAACACCTTAACATGAAATAAATGAATACTTAAAATTAAAAGGTTTGACTCTTTTCCCTTATAATTCAAAAATGGATTCAGGAAAAATATTATACTTTCTGTTAGAAAGGTTTTCTAATTAGAATGAGCTTGTCTAAAATAAAACTGAAAGTGTATTCTACTATTTTTTCATCTGATGTAGTATATATATACATTCCTTCCACAGAACTAGGAAGCTTTCACGTAACTTCAGTGTGAGAATGCGAGAGATGACCTTCTTTTATGTAATCTGAAATCACTGAGTTTTCACAGAGTTGACATGCCAACAAAACAGTTAAAGATAGGAAGGCTAAGCAGCAAACTGCAGATATTAATATAGGGGAAAGTGAGAGAATTCTCCAAGTGAAAATCTAACAGGTACTGCAGGAATAGAGAAAGAGAAATTAGGGTGGTTGTGCTCACATATTTTTTTTCAGTACATAAAATATTTTAAAAAATAATAATCCTGAAAGTCACTTTTTGAGGTGCCTTTCACTTTCATAGTCTTTGTGAGTCAATAAAGCTTTGTAAAGCTTCTGTGTTTCTTTTATCTGAAGAACTGTATGAATTAAAGCATTCTTTGAGGATGAAGGTGGAAGGAAAGAGGAAACAGGATGAATTCGAAGTCCTTCATCCAGTTTAATTTGTTAGAGGCATTTAGCTGGTTCTAAAGCAGCTAATACTGACAGTTGAATTAAAGAATCTCTCTCTACAGTGCCCCTTTTAACTCTGCTTTCTCAACCACTTGATTTATATTTCCTTTACACGGCTAGTCATATAGTAGCTGGGAGCTTACTAGCATCTGCAGAATTTGGGGGAAAATAGCTAAAGTAGAAGAGTGAATCGTTTAGTGACAATTTCCTGAAAGTAGGAGAGTGAATCGTAAGTGACAAGTTCCTGAAAATGACCCATGACTTTTTCCTTAAATTATCCATGGGTATCTTTAGTAGGCAAGTATCTCCTTCACCCTCCTCACAATAATCGACACCTTTTAAATATTTCAGCTGGGAAGCCCTTGGCTTTCATTTAATTCATCCCCATTTCAGTAATTTCATTCATGCATTTTGTTTAATTTCTTTCTTAGTATCTTCTCTCCTAAACTGTTTTTGATTTTTTTTTCTGAGCTTGGCTTGCAGCCACCTTTGAGATTTTCCTCCATCTTCTCAGAAATTAGAAGTGTGATTTCTTTATTGTCTTGTATTTCTCACTTCTCTATGCAGATCTGTACCAATCAAGATAATGATACTCTGCTTAAATCACCATTAGATTAAAAATATAGGAGCACAGTAGTTAGTCATCTCAGCAGGAGTCACTGAAATCAGATATGTGGGCTGAATCAAGATTGTAGGTTTTGTATTAAGGCTAATCCTGGAAGAACAGGTGCTGAAAATACTCAAGCCTGTCACCTGACTATTCCTCTATATTCTTTAAGATGTTTCTGTAGGTTGATTACTTGAGAAATAGACCATTTTGGATCAGGAAAGCACAGTCAGTGGAATGATTAGCATAAATGTCTTAAGAGAAGATAGCTAGGACAGACTCACCGGTTCTTCCAGAACAGGTTCTTGAACACTCATTTCATTTTCTTTTCCTTTTCTTTCTCCTTTCCTTCTCATGTTTATTTCCCAGATTTCTGGTCATAGGAGCTGCTTTCATCATGAGAGCCAAGCCGCTACAAATGCCTTGTAGAAAGCCTAAAAGTGTAGTCATCCACATACTAGAACCTGGCTCAACNCATACTAGAACCTGGCTCAACACTTCCTACTAGAGAGGAGCTCAATCTTAAGGAGTGCAGTGTTCCTGCTGTACTTCCAAGGCTGACCTGGTTCTCTTCTTCATTTCTGTGGGTGTGCAGTACCCATTTCCTGTTAAATGGAAACGAACATTTCCTAAGCTCATGTACTCAGAGTGGTTCGGATATTATGTACTCTGGTAGATGGTTGAAATAAGAAGATCATGCAGAAATTTTCAGACTTATTACACAGTTGAAGGAACAGCTACCAAAAGATTTCTAGAAAAATTAGAACCATTCTAATTATGTGTGTGTATATACATATATAAATATCTATCTATATATAGATAGATATAAAATATAAACATATTAATTGTATTCCTTTTATTAATACTGGTCTAATTTTAAAACAAAGAAAAAAATCCTCCTAAAAAATAAGTTGCTGACTACTCATCAGTCTGCATATCTGTGACTGGCAAACATAGGGAGGTCATTAACTAGCCTAGCCCTGGCCATAAAGAATGAAGTGTCTAAGACTCCTTCTCCAACATGATGATTTCTTGGGATGAATAAATTTTAGGGACGGGTTTTTTTCTGGTTTCCATCCTAGGATCTAACAATGTTGTTGCTAAATAAAAATGTTTATTGGTCAGGCAGGTGCTGATTGAGAACATACACTACTGTTAGCCTGCTCTGACTGCCTCACACCAGGTTTGTATGAAGTCACCATCTTCATCCTGTATTCCTCTCCAAAGCACCTTGCAAAATCGCCCTTCCCCTTCAGAGATGATGTTTGTGTCCAGGCAAATGCCTGTGACTATTTGACACTTCATTTTGATCTTCTTTGAATCATCCCATTGATCTACAGTACACTAATGACTGTGAGATTCAGACTGTGCAGTTTAGGGTGTTCTTTATGCTACATTGAGTTATTGTCAGAGGAAACAGATTTTAAAGCTGTGAGAAATCATTAGATCATTAACCTGTTTTCACACCATATCAAAAGCATTATATTTCACCCAGTTATCCCCATAATATATTTCAGACATTAAACATTGCTAAAAGGCAATGATTCTTTTGGAGGAAACGCTACTGTTCAATTTGTAAAGATCTTTTTAATACAGATAACCTCTGCATGTTCCTATTCAGCTATTCAGTTGCAAAGGCTATTTTTCACACCATGGATCAGAAGTTCTAGTTCACAGAGTGTGCAGTCATAGATGCTAATCAAAACCTAATAGAACGTTAAGAAGTTGATATATTCTTTAAATTGTCACTGGTTTTGTTGCAAACAATATATTCTAACTCAATTAGAAGTTACAAAAAGTATTACTAGATGAACATTTTCTCTGTTATGTAGGAATGTCCTATTAAAGTGTTGTAATAATTCCTTTGGCTGTTAACGTATGAGCAAATGGAATTTCTGTCAGTGTTACTAAGAGAAATCAAGATGTAAGTTCTGTTTATCCTCTGTTGTAGCAATTTAAATGCAGGCAGAATAAGTCATAATTGTTTTTATCTCTAACCACTTTGGTAGCAAGCAAGCAATGTTCAAACCATACGCTTACAGTTAGGATGTTCAGGAAGGGAGCTGCCACTATCAGGAGTTTGTACTTCAGCTGCACTTCTGTCTTATTTTGCCAACTTGTGGGGGTGAAGGGAATGAATGCAAAGAAGAGGTCAGCCTTGGAAGTACAGCAGGAACACTGCACTCCTTAAGATTAAGCTCCTCTCTAGTAGGAAGTGTTGAGCCAGGTTCTAGTATGTGGATGACTACACTTTTAGGCTTTCTACAAGGCATTTGTAGCGGCTTGGCTCTCATGATGAAAGCAGCTCCTATGACCAGAAATCTGGGAAATAAACATGAGAAGGAAAGGAGAAAGAAAAGGAAAAGAAAATGAAATGAGTGTTCAAGAACCTGTTCTGGAAGAACCTGTGAGTCTGTCCTTGCTGTCTTCTCTTAAGACATTTATGCTAATCAGAGGAGTAATTGTGCAGACTGCTGCTCTTTGAGTTAATGAAATTACAGATGTTTTTGAAGGAATTACTTAGGATTGTTTTTTTTTCCTTTAGTTTGAGAATGGGAAGGTGTGCTGATTAATTGAAGCTTCCTCCTATTTTACCTTTACTTCACCAGACTGCCACAACTTGTCAAATACAATGTATAATGGATTAGTAACTTCATCCACTAGTTTTCTCAGGACCCACAGATGAATGCAATGAGGTCCCATGGACTTATGCACCTTCAGATTCCTTAGATGTTCTTTAACCTGATTTCTTCTACAGTGGGCAGTTCTTCACTCTCCCAGACCCTGTCTTTGTCTCCTGCAACTTGGATCTGATGTGCCTATAGAACAAGCTTTCCTTGTTGTCCTTGACATTCCTGGCCAGATTTTTGATATATCAGGGATATAGCATTCCTAACTTGATCCTGCTGCTTGGACAATTTGTCTGTATTCCTAGACTGCCTGGCCTTGCTTCTGGCCTCTGTAAGCTTTCTTTTTGCATTTGAGTTTTCCCAGGAGCTCCTTGTTCATCCATGTAGACCCTCTGGTATTTTTGCTTGATTTCCTTGAATACCAACCAGCTTTCTTGGGCCCCGCTTCCCTCTAGGGCTTTGTCTCATGGCACTGTACTGTTCCAGTGTGTTTCAAGGTAGCAAGCTTGCTGTGCATCCTCCTTGCTGTCCTAAGGATTGTGAACTCCACCATTTCATGGTCACCAAATCCAAGGCTGCCCTCAAGCTTCACATTCTCCATGGAAAAGTCTTTCTTATGGATTAGGAATGAAGAACATCGTAAATGATTACCAAGATTGTCTACCTTAGAGGTGGCTGATGGAAGTCAGAGAGCACAGTAACAAAAGGCACAAATAATCTCTTAGAGTGAACTATGCAGGGCAAGTCAGAGAAGGATCACACTCCACCTGCACACCAGATAAGAGAATACAGAAGAGTCTGAAAAGACATGCAGCTTTCTCTCTTTTCCATGGCTCATCTGTTTTCATAGCCAGTCCAGGATTTCTTTTTACTAAATTAGTTTTGAGAGCACAACCTAGATTAAAGAAAAGAACATTTTAAGGCGCAAAATATCATTATAAGAAACAGCTTTTATTTCATTTATAGCAAAAGGATCTCTCAGACAGAAAGGAAAAGTGCTTTAAATAAAACCAATACAATTATTCTATTAATTTCTAATCAAATAATTTTGCAATATAAATTGTTGAAAAATATTATCTACTTATCCTTAAAATGTCTCCTTAACATTTTATTATTATTTACTTTGCTTATTTCAGTTGTCAAAAATTTAAATTTAACTACTTGGCCTCGTTTTGGCTGAGATGCAGTTTTCTTTCTGGTAGCTAGTATAGTGCTGTGATTTGGATTTAGTATGAGAATAATGTTGAAAACACACTGATGGTTTTAGTTGTTGCTGGGTAGTTGTAGTGCTTATATGAAGTCAAGGACTTTTTAGCTTCTCATGGCCTGCTAGGTGCACAATAAGCAGGAAGACGACATCCAGGACAGCTGGACCAGGCTGGCCAAAAGGCTATTCCCTGTCATAGAACATCATGCTTCATACATGACTGGGGAAGCTAGACAAGAGATAGAATTGCTTCTCTGAACTCACTGCTCAGAAACAGACTGGATATCAGGTTGTAGGAGGGTTTTTTCCTGATGTAAGTGGTGAGCAATTACATCTGTGTATCACTTTGTTGTTATTATTGTTATTCGCTTTGTTATCCTCCTCCCTGCCACACACACACACACACACACACACATTGCAGTCTGTCAAGTGGTACTCAGTTACCAGCTGGGGTTAAACCATGGCACAAATTTAATTTCAAAAGGTTCTAAAGAACTTGGTTTTCATGGAATAAAATTGAAATGGTTATCCTGATGATGATGGCAGCTCAGTTCAACCATTCTCATGCCATGAGGATACTTACTTTAATATGCAATTGCTGTTTTCCACCATATATTCTTTTGTGGTACTGTTACATGGCTTGCTGTTGCTGTAATGTAGAAAGACATCCTTGAAGGTGAAGGTAAATAGTTAAATAATATTTAAATTACCTTTTATATTTCCTAATCCAGGGCTCCTTGGCTACCTGTGACATAGCAGAAAATCCTGGGAAATTGTTCTGTAATGCATGCCTTATGTACCAATATGCCATGCAAAAGCTCCGGAGTCCTACAGTACTTTTTTCACCCCAAGCTATGTTAGTGGCTCCCCGGTTTTGCCTCTAGCCAAATTATCAGATGCTCATTAGTGGGTTGCCTTGTGGCTATTTTCATCAGTGCCTGAACCAAGGGAATCCTCCCACAGCTAGAAATAAGCTACTCTGCCTCATGGTTCGTTGGTACAATGCTGAGGATGAATTCAGCTCTTGAAATAGCATTCAGTAAATCCAACTATTTTTCAAAAATTAAACTTTTTGGTGAGAGGTTATAAAGCTCTTGAAATTCAATTAGTGCTCACCTGTCACAAATATAAATCAATACCAAATAATGTAGTGGACATAGCCTCCAGATTATGAATTACTGCTAACTTAAAGCTGTGCACAAGTCATGATACTTTTCCAAAAGAGAAACAACAAAGGCTTGAATGTATAGAGGCACAAGGCCTCAGTTCCAAACTGCTTTAGTCTTTGTATGAAATACTTCTCGGTGCAGCCAAGTCTTCATGATTAGTATAGCTGAAAAATTAGTTTGAGGATGGTGTGGGTATATAACCCACAGTAACTCAGCTAGAACACACTTATCTCTAGTAGTTGATACAATGTAGATATAGTCCATGGTTTTAAGTGTGTTGTAGTCATGGTGCTACATAGTGTCCTAGTTTTGGCTAGGGTAGAGTTAACTTTCACAGGGAGCCAGGATAGGTGAACCAAGCTGGCCAAAAATGTATTCCATAGCATATGATGTCATATTCTCCATAAAAGGGGTAAAAGGGGGCTAATTCGATGCTTCAAAAAGGTTTGAGTGTGGGCTGAGTGTCCTGTCAGGTGTGGGGCCAGTAAATTGATTTAACTTGCCTAGAAGGGATTTTTGCAACTGAAAACCAAGCCTATTTAATTTCAATAACACATGGCTTAAAAGAAAGAACATGACTGCTTGTATTGCCTAATGCTTAGAGACCTTAATTGTATTTCTTCCAAAAGAATACTGTATAATATAAATTAATATTAAAAAATACTTATTGGTGGTAAAAACTGTAGATTTCTCTATGTTTTCCTTCTCCATAATGCTATACTACTCTGCTACACATAGCCTAGTGTTCAAGTTTTGCTTGCAGGTGTCAACAATGAAGCCTCCAATGTTGGTTGAGTCAATGGGGACAGACTGTTTTAAATGTGTGCAGAGCAAGCTGTCATTGCTGACCAAGAGGCCAAAATGTAATGAGTTGAAGGGAGACTATTCCTCTGAAAGTAGAGAGTTGATAGTCAGGCTGTGGAAAGAAAGGAGAATCTTGTGGAAATGTCAGTGATCTATGGGGTAAAAGACAGAGCTTAGCATATGAGGTCATAGCAGGACAAGATGCAATTGTCTCAAGTTGCACCAGGGTAGATTTAGATTGGATGTTAGGAGAAATTCCTTCACAGAGAGGGTTATTAAGCATTGGAATGGACTGCACAGGGAGGTGGTGGAGTCATCATCCCTGGAGGTAGAAGTGGCGCTAAGGATGATGGCTTAGTGGTGGTTTTGGCAGGTTAGGTTGATGGTTGGACTTGCTGATCTGAAAGGTCACTTCCAACTAAGACAATTCTATGATGCGGTTGAATTTCATTTTCCTTATGATAAGGCTGGTGATCTGTGTTTTAAAAAATATTGTTTTTCCAATTTCTTGTAAGAGCTGAGCCTAATTTCTTGTAAGACCTGAGCCTAGTTCCATGAGCTCTCATGATTTCATGTGTGTTGGCTCTGAGGAAAGGATCAATTACAAAGCTCCACCTCCTTGTTCTGTCAGAGGAGTTAATTACTAAACCTAACGTGTAGGTTCTTGGTGTTTTTCTTTAATCTCTTGCCTTGTATTGCTTGATCTCTAATATGACACTGTATTGTCTGTTGTTATTTTCTCTCTTGTGAACTGAAAACTTATTCTCTTGAGTGAAACAACAGGTATAGTTTTTCAAGCTGAGTTTAACTTGTAGCTGCCAACAGGAGACATTTCCCTCTTCCCCTGCTTCCCTTTTTAAAGAAAAAAAAAAAAAAGTTTAGTTCAAAAGATCTGTAAGCTTGAAAGGTTTGCCATTTATAAATACAAAGGGAACAACGATTCCTTTTGTATTTACTAACAGTAGTGGTGCAATTTCTCAACCTTGTGTGACTGTGCTTTTGTTCCCTATGTCAACAAGGAAGACCTGAATTCTACATGGATTGCAGGGCTGAGCCTTATATATTTCAGTGGGACTTTCTGTACTATTAAGGATCTATCTTCACAAAAAATGTGTTACAGAACTGAAATCATAACCAGTGTACAAATCTAATGGAAAGATCCAGGCAGAGGCTTCATTCAGCACCCTTTTCAGTGATGCTGTTACTGCTAGTAGCTGATTTCCTGCCATTTTAGGTAAGAAATCAATATTCTGTCACTAATTATACCTAAAAACTGTGTGTTAAAGATTAATCTGTCAGTGGACTCAGATTATGAAAAATGCTAAGGATTATAAAACCAGTTATAATTGCTTGGCTGTGCCAAGAAATATCCCATTCAGAAGATTAATTCAGGCAACTTTATGTTGAGAGGATAGTCACAGAATCACAGAATCACAGAATCGTAGGGGTTGGAAGGGACCTCGCGAGATCATCGGGTCCAACCCCCCTGCCTAAGCAAGCTCCCTATCTCATATTACACAGATAGGCATCCAGACAAGTCTTGAATATCTCCAGAGATGGAGACTCCACAACCTCCCTGGGCATCTTGTGCCAGGGCTCTGTCATCCTCACTGTGAAAAAGTTCTTCTGCATGTTGGTGTGGAACTTCCTGTGCTCTCATCTCTGTGCCTTCTGCAGTGGACTTAATTTGTACTATAGTATGGAGCTTCATATGTGATCCATTAAAAGAGGAAGAAGAAAACCAAAAATTATGTATGAGGACAGTTTATTACCATAAATTAGCAACACAAATACAGATGTTCTTATGAACATTCCTATAATGTAAAACCTATCCCTTCATCCATTTGATTTCTGTAAAAGCCAAAGCTATAAAGTAATCTATTTCATACAGATCAAACCTTTAAGAGGTTGGATTACTTACTAGTCTCTTGCTAAAAAAAATAATCCATTAAAAGGCTTCATTTCAGTTCAGGACTGAACTCGGATATGGCCTGAGTTATGCTGTGCTTAGGTCTGGTCCTGTCTTAACCTTTCCCTGAAGTGACATTGAGTTTTCATGGATTGAGCTCAGTCCTTCACACTTTTCTAATGAACTCAGGGAGAAACATTTACACCCCTAGTTGACCCGCTCAACTGTTGATGACTGTTTATCTAAAGCGAATGCCAAACTCCAGTCTGAGTCTGCATTGTGTTGAGATACAGTCAATTTCTTTGCAACTGTGATGGTAAGTCACAGCCTGCATTACTCGCTGACCTTCACATGGACATTGACCTTGCCCATCTCGTCTGAGCCTCTTTATATTGTAGGGTTCACAAGGAAATCAAATAATTTGAACTAGAGCAAGGTTTGTTCAAGTAGTGAAGTGACATCTTATATGTTTTTTTACTTTGCGTAGAGTTTTCTACCTCCCATCAACTCTTAAAATTTTGAGAAAAAGATTCTGAATCAAGAAATCCTTCTGAAACACAGGTGAATTTTTAGATTTTAGACCTAAGTGATACTTAATTTTTTAATAAATATAGAATTTACAGAGTGGGAGTTTGGTGAAGGAGGATTGTGACACAGAACTCCTAGGAGTCCAGTATAACATTGCCTTGTGTCTTGTAATCTTATCTTTGGCAATCCTCCATGCTGAATAGCTGGTGTTTGAGTAATTCTGCTGCCTGCAGCTCTGTGACCCCTCTGCACGGGCAGGCTCTGCCCAGACTCTCTCAGTTCCTGCTCACATGGCCATGAGGAGTTCAGCATCTCTATCCCCTGTGACACCATATCTGGGGTGGTGTGTAGGGTTTTGGTCTCCCTAGTACAAGAAAAGACAGTGAAGTTTTAGAGTTCAGAGGGCCACCAAGAGAGTCAAGGGGCTAGAGTACATGACATGAAAGTAGACACTGAGATAAATGGGTTCCAGTTACAAGAAGAGAAGATGGAGAGGAAATTTTAAGTCTGACTACAACTACCTTTTGGGAGAACATGTTGAAGACAGCATTAGACTTTTTCTGGAGGTGCACAGTAAAAGGATGGGAGGCCACAAACACAGGTTGCAATGTGGAAATAAATATCTAAAGGACAGGTGTCAAGAGGATGGGGCAGACTCTTCTCAATGATGTCCACTGACAGGACAAGGGGCAACAAGCACAAACTGGAACATAGGAAGTTCCGTTTTAATATGAGAAAAACTTCTTCACTGTGAGGGTGACAGAGAAAGGAACAGGATGCCCGGAGATGTTGTGTAGTCTCCTTATATGAAGATATTCAAAACCTACTCTAGGTGATCTTACTTTAGCAGGAGGGTTGGACTAAATGATCTACAGAGGTTCCTTACAACCCCTACAGTGAAATGCCAGCTTTATATAAGGAAAGTATTTTTACCACAACAATGTTGAAACCCTGGGACAGGTGCCTCCAGAGGTTGTGGGATCTTCAGAACTCAACGGAACATGGTCCTGAGCCACCTGCTCTAACTGTACATGCTTTTAGGAATGGTTTGGACAACATGACTGCTAGAGGTCCCTTCCAACATGCAGGACTCTGACTATATTCCCTTTCTTGGAGAAATGTGACATGTCAGAGATTCTCCCTTAGTAGAAGTAAATTACAAACAGCATTATTCTTGAAAGGAAGAACTCTGAAGAACTGAAATAAGAAAAAGATTCCACCCTATTTGAAAAAATGTGGGGTTTGTAGAGGCTTTTTTTTCAGTCTGAATAATCTACTTGAACAAACAACATGCAATTTTAGGGGAAGGTGCTTGCCAATGGCAAATGCATTAATATTTACAATTTTTTAAAAATGCCTGCAATTTTTAGTAACGGTAACATGTAATAAAAGAAAACCAAAATCCATAATTTCTGAATACGGTGAAAATATTATGGTTTTCTTCAAGAAGCAGCTTTTATATTATTGTCCACAAGCTCCTTATAATTTTGCATCAACTGAACTTATCCTTCAGTTCTCTACTTACTGTATACAAACTTCAGTTTTGCATAGACATATATACATGCTATGTAAGAAGAACTGTGTGAACGGATAGATTTTTTAATAATCTTATACTCCGAGAATTACAACGAAAGGAAAAAAGTTAACATCTGTTACACAAATAGAGAGAAATAGCCACTATATAAAGTAAATAATTTGCTACAGATATAAATATGCTGCTGATCACATATTGCATTCAATTTCTGATTTGCATTGTCTCAAATGCAGCTTTCAGGAAATACTTTGTTTTACAATTGCAAACATTTGTGAATACTATAGTAGCTGAAGCAAAAAAATTACATTTCAGTGAGCAAAGTTGTAAATGAGAAATCTTAGGAATTTTGTCTGGAGGTACTTTGCAACATTCTCATAGAATACTAGGAAATAAAGGAACAGTCACTTTCTTGGGAGGGGGAGCGTAGACTAGACAAAACATTAAACAAATAACAGCTTTTGTACAATTATCTCTGCTGCAATGTTTTGAATATCTCATTATGTCAAGTGCAGTGATTTGCTGAACAAATATTTACACTGTCTTTTTCTGTCTCTTTGCTAATGACAACATATTAAGTTCTGATTAACTATTCTTTATTGTAACAGCTGAGAGATGTTCTACTCGCCTACTTTTCATGTTCAAATGGGAAAGAATCACTTAGACCATGCCACTTAAAAAAAAGAGTATAATTTATGAGTCTTTATGAGAATTTTTTTTATACAGAAGGAAAGCTTCAGGCACCTTGTGTAGAGGGTTTGTAACTTTTAGTTTTGAAAGCTGCATAAGATCAAACTGTTCAGGAAGATATTCAAAGCCGAGTTTACAATACAGTTGATATTTGTAGAGTTGTATTTCATTTGGAATTATGACTACTTTACTTGACTCTTTTAATGACTTACTTAAGAACCTTACCTGCCAAAACTGTAAGGTGTGACTTTAAGTGGGAGTACTATAAGTGAAATTTTGATACTTTTCAGTTATTGGTTACCTTCACAAGCAGAAAGATACTTAGAGAATACCTCATTTCAGTCCTCTATCTAATTCTGAATCCCATGTCTCCAAATTTACTTTGAAGAATAGATGTGGCCAAGTATTGTCATGTTTTCATCCAGGTTTTTAACAACTTCCTGCTGACATTTTTTCTCAGAAGCAACTATTATAGGTAACAAAGAAGGGAAAGTCCTCATGTAGTAAAACATGACTGAAATGGGAACAATATTCAATTGAAATTAGTCTGCTTTGGCAGTCTACCAGTAGAGATCTACCCTACTATAAGCAATATAATATAAGCTACATTTTGTACAGTCTCAGGTGCTAAATATTTCTCAGGAAGAACCCGATATTTACAAATATGAACCTTGTAGCTGACGTTAGTATAGTCCTCTTTTTTCCTATAGCAAACTCTGTAAATATGGTCATGCAGTCATATGCTCTCTACACCAATATATAGCAGAAAAATACCTCAATCTGTATGAAAGTAATCACATTATTATTAATTGAAAAGTTGGGGATGGAGGGGAGAGGAAATGTCTCATGAAATCACAAAAGTTTAAAAAGGTATTTTTAATACTTACTATGGTGCTGTTCTGGGAAAAAAAAACAACTAAACAAACAAACAAACAAAAAACAAAACAAAAAGAAACCCCCAAAAGCTATTTATCAGTCTGTTGGCAGCTATCATGAATTTCCTGTGCCCATGATTAGTTAGAGAATATGTTCATTTGAGAATCACTGAATTATGCTGCTTAAAAGATTCTTCAGAATAAAAAAAATGAAACAGAAAAGTAGGATAATACTTATCTTTTAAGATGGTATCAAGGAATGGAGGAGCTGGGGTACAACCCATTGAAAACTTTATGTTCAGAGAGCAAAGATGGGGTAGAAAGAGATATAAATTCTGCTTACTAGTCATTAATATTTCTAAGAAACAGTGTTAGCAAAAGTTTAATACTCTTGTTACCTGTCTAATGCTCAATTTGTAACTAGGTTACTCATGTGCTACTTCAGTTTATTGTGCTGGTTTGTGCATTTTGTGGGTCAAAGAAACACACCCTATACAGAGACCCAGTAATTTAATGTTAGCTTACCATGGTAAAATTCTAATCAAATAATTATTATTAATCTAGTTGTAATAATGATAATACTTTACATTCAAATTGTATAAAATTAAAATGGTATACACAGAATTTCTAGTATCTACTCCTTTTTGTGGTGTTTTCCTATTATGCTGCTCCTGTGGACATTGTAGTTAGTGGCTGTGCTCTGGTGATGGGGTTAGAGGGAGCCATCAGCATCCAGAGCATTTCACCAGGAGAAAGGTGAGGTTGATAGTTTCTTCCTCTTCACCCTTTTGTCTGCATGTATTCTTGTTTATCTGTTTTTTAACACCTTACAGTTTCATCTTTCATTTACATTTACCTATTATGCCCAAATTACTATATATAATGGGTGCCACCTGTGCCCAAGAGGGACAGGAATCCTAGCTCAAGAGCTGGCAGGCCTCATTGACAGGGCTTTAAACTAGTTAGGAAGAGGGGGAGGAGATATAGTGAGGCTTGCTAGGGTAGAGCAAGTAGCCTCTAGCTTTATACTAGATTCAAAGGGTGAAGAGGGTGAAATTCAACAAGTTGGAGAAGGGCTTGGGGATGCTGA
>VZTU01010313.1:0-11598 GCA_013400835.1 Zapornia atra
AAAAAAAAAAAAAATAGGGTCAAATCAAGGAGAAAAAGGCAGTTTTCATAGGTTTGGTCCCACTCCTTCCTTAAGGAGTTTGCTTTCTGAATAATTCCATTCCCCCTTGAGGGAATAAGCCCCATTTCTTTAAACAAAGCTGTAACAGAACCTCCAAGTCTGCAAAGGAGATAAAGATCTGGCCTAAAATTCTTTTTTTAAACAATTCAGGAGGGAAAAAAACCAAACCTGAGCCAAGTAGCTGCACCAGCACAACATCATTTCCTTCTAAACACTCTCACGCTGGGAACTTTCTAAAAGCAACTGATCATCAACCTTCAATTGTTTAAAACAGACATCATCCCTTGGGATATCTCACTTCCCCTTGCAGTTAGGGAGCTCTGCCTGTCCCAGCTCTGATCAAATAACATCCCCAAGGCAAATCCATGATTTGCCTGCTCAGAAAGGTAGATTTAGTAAATTATTTACAGTGTGTTTAGCAGCCTTTAAAAGCAATTCAGCAGTGGAGGATGGGAGAGAGAGACAGCCCATAGGAATAAAGACTGAAATACAAAAGCAATCAGGGAGTCTGGCCCTTATTAATCTTCTATGAAACCCAAAAACTGAGAAAAATACCCAAAAACTGAGAAAAATACCCAAAAAACACAGCCCCTCACAAAATCCTGCACGTACAAGCACAGGCTGGGGGCAGAGGTAGCAGATTTCCTCCCTTTGAGTGGCCTCAGATCAGCTTTGATCGATCACAAAGCTCCACCCAGGGTTTTGTAACCACTTTAAACTGGTAGAAATTGGCACTTCTACCAAAAGAAGCATCCTCCACTCCCAGCTGCTCATTCCCTCCCTTGTGCTGGCAACAAGGGTTTGAGTGGCTTGCAGAAATGAGCTTGAAGGGGCTGCTCTGAATTCAAATTCATTCAGGGCAAGCAGAGGAAAAGCTAATTTTTAACAGATATCCACCTGTTTAACAGGTATCCACCACTCCCACAGAACACAACCTTGGGAAAGAGTGAACCAACAGCAGCATGTTGCAAATCTACCCCAAAATATGTCAGTAGATTCACAGAATCCAGAACATTCAGGGTCTAAGGGACCTCAAAAGATCATCTAGTCCAACCCTCCCTGCCAGAGCAGGATCACTCAGACTAAATCACACAGGAACACATCCAGGTGGGGTTTGGATGTCTCCAGAGAAGGAGATTCCACAACCTCTCTGTTCCAAGGCTCCACCACCCTCACAGGGAAGAAGTTCCTCCTTATGTTCACATGGAAGCTCCTCTGCTCCAGCTTGCACCCGTTGTCCCTTGTCCTATCTGGCCATCTCAGCCTATCTCAGCTGGCCAGCCTGGCTCCATCCTCCTCACTCTCACCCTTGACATATTTATAAACATTAATAAGGTCACTCCTCAGGCTCCTCCAAGCTAAAGAGGCCCAGGTCCCTCAGCCTCTCCTCATAAGGAAGGTGTGTTCCACTCCCTCCATCATCTTGGGGGCCCTGTGCCCCCTGTTTTGGGCCTGTTCTGGTCCCCTCAGCTCAAGGAGATAGAACTCTTTCAAGGAGTTCTATGTTCCTCTTGAGCTGAGGGGCCTGGAAGTGGACACAACATTCCAGGTGCGGTTTCACCAGGGCAGAGGAGAGGGGGAGAAGGACCTCTCTTGAGGTAAAAGTACAGGGCAAAGCAGTGCTGGAGAGTCTTAGGCCACCTGGGATCCTCTTCAGATGTTTCTTGGGTGTTGCTCATGAGGAGATTTTTGGTGGGGTGGGAGCACCAAGAGGAACATGGGTGCCATTTTAAGCATGAACTGGATCTTCTCTAGGGAAAGGAGCAAAGGACCTTTCCTCGGCGTAGTTTCACTATCTCAGAATCACAGAAGCACAAGGTTGGAAAAGGCCTTTAAAGACCAAGACCAACAATCCCTGTCCTAAGCTAAACCAGATCCCTGAGCACCTCATCTCCCCTCTGTTAAACACCGCCAGGGGTGGGGACTCAGCCCCCTCCCTGGGCAGCCTGGGCCAGGCCCTGACCCTGTCTCAGGCCCTCACTCTGTTCTAGGCCCCTATTCCAGGCCCGTTCCAGGCCCTGACCCTGTTCCAGGCCCATCCCAGGCCCTGACCCTGCTCCAGGCCCCTGTTCCAGGCCCTGACCCTGCTCCAGGCCCCTGTTCCACAGCCCCACAACTCTGCCAGGGCAGAACTTTCCCCTCCCAGCTGAGCTGACCCTGCCCTGGGGCAGCTTGAGCCCATTGCCCCTTGGCCCATCTCCTGTCCCCTGGCTGAAGAGACCATCGCCCACCTCTCTGCACCCTCCTGGCAGGGCAGGGGAGGTGGGTGGGGAGGAGGTCTCCCCTCAGCCTCCTCTTCTCCAGGCTCAACCCCCAGCTCCCTCAGCTGCTCCTCAGAGGATTTGCCCTCCAGCCCCTTCCCCAGCCTGGTTGCCCTTCTCTGGACTCGCTCCAGCACCTCCATGTCCTTCTGATGCTGAGGAGCCCAGAACTAGACCCAGCACTCCAGCTGCAGCCTCCCCAGTGCCCAGGCCAGGGGCACAATCCCCTCCCCAAACCTACTGGCCACACTATGTCTGACACAAGCCAGGATGCCCTTGGCCTTCCTGGCCACCTGGGCACACTGCTGGCTCCTGGTCAGCCTGCAGTCAACCAGGCTGCATCTCCCCTGAGCTTCATGCAGCGGGCAAAGGAGAGAGAAGCATGCTGCATCCCTGAAATAAACACCTTGTTTCCCTTTCTTTTCAACCCACCATTCAGCCACCTCATCACTTGATGCCTGTTACAAGCAACAAAACCCAAAGCTCTGTGGAGAAGGACGAGGAGGTCCTGGGGGGTGACAGGGTGGCCATGAGCCAGCAGTGTGCCCTGGGGGCTGAGAGAGACAAGGGGATCCTGGGGGGCATCAAGAGGAGTGTGGGCAGCAGGTGACAGGAGGGGATCCTCCCCCTCTGCTCTGCCCTGGTCAGGCCCCAGCTGGAGTGTTGTGTCCAGTGCTGGGCTCCCTGGGATAGAAAAGCCAGGGATCTCCTGGAGAGAGTCCAGAGGAGCTACGGAGATGCTGAAGGGCCTGGAGCATCTCCCCTGGGAGGAAAGGCTGAGTGAGCTGGGGCTGTTCAGCCTGGAGAGAAGCAGCCTGAGAGGGGATCTGATCAATGGGGATCAAGAGCTGAAGGGTGGGACACAGGGGGACATGGGCAGCCTCTGCTCAGTGTCTGTGGGGACAGGACAAGGGGCGATGGCCTCAAGTTGGAGCACAGGGAGTTCTGCACCAATATGTGGAAGAACTTTTACATAGTGAGGGTGAGGGAGCCCTGGGCCAGGCTGCCCAGGGGGGTGTGGAGTCTCCTTCACTGGAGAGATTCCAGCCCCATCTGGACACCGACCTGTGTGCCCTGTCCTAGGGACCCTGCTTTGGCAGGGGGGTTGGACCCCATGATCTCTGGAGCTCCCTTCCAACCCCTGTGATTCTGTGATTCTGTGAATCCACCACACTTGTTCCTTGTTCAGATCATTCTGCTGCTCTGACACTTGTTTGTAAGTCTAATTTAATTATAAAACCAGTTAAAAAAAAGCAAGTGCAGGGTTTTGAGGCTGTGCTGGCAGGGTGTCTGCATGTGAGAAACACGCCCCAGGGAGGGTAGCACATTTAAGACAAATTAAATTGTCTCATTCAGCCCAGAATAAACATGGTGCTAATCCCTCTAATGGCCTTAAACATCACCAGAACTGCTGGATCTAGTGACAGGAGTGGAATAGGACCCAATTAAGCTGCTCACACATTTGAAATCATGGCTTCATCAGCTTGGGTTTAGTGTGGAGTCTCTCCCATGGCTTCCCCTGAACTTGCTGAGACAAGCAAAAAACACCTAACTTCATTAAACGCTGCACCAGCACATTGCAGAGACCTGATGACAAGGTGAGTGGGAGGCACTGGTGTTTCTGCTGCCAGTTCCCACCAGTGGGTTTAGGAATCACAGAATCCCAAGGTTGGAAAAGATCATCAAGTCCAATCGTTCCTGTCCTGTGCTGAACCAGATCCCTGAGCACCTCATCTCCCCTCTGTTAAACACACCCAGGGGTGGGGACTCAGCCCCCTCCCTGGGCAACCTGGGCCAGTCCCTGACCCTGTCTCAGGCCCTGACCCTGTTCTAGGGCCCTATTCCAGGCCCTGACCCTGCTCCAGGCCCTGACCCTGTCTCAGGCCCTGACCCTGCTCCAGGCCCATCCCAGGCCCTGACCCTGCTCCAGGCCCCTGTTCCACAGCCCCACAACTCTGCCAGGGCAGAACTTTCCCCTCCCATCTGAGCTGACCCTTCCCTGGGGCAGCTTGAGCCCATTGCCCCTTGGCCCATCTCCTGTCCCCTGGCTGAAGAGACCATCGCCCACCTCTCTGCACCCTCCTGGCAGGGCAGGGGAGGTGGGTGGGGAGAAGGTCTCCCCTCAGCCTCCTCTTCTCCAGGCTCAACCCCCCCAGCTCCCTCAGCTGCTCCTCAGAGGATTTGCCCTCCAGCCCCTTCCCCAGCCTGGTTGCCCTTCTCTGCACTCGCTCCAGGACCTCCATGTCCTTCTGATGCTGAGGAGCCCAGAACTGGACCCAGCACTCCAGCTGCACCCTCACCAATTAGTGTCCCACTCCTGGTTTTTAACCCATTTGGAGCAGCACTTTATCCATCTCAATCCTTCCTGACCACTTTCAGGGGCACCAGGACCACTCATACAGCAACCCACTGACACGCTCAGCCTCCAGCCACAAGAGGAGCTCAGTGGCTCTTTACCACTGAAGCAACTTACTTCTTCTCCAAGAAGTTTTAACTATTTGAACTTGAGGGAGGGAAAGAAGTGCTTCCCATGGGTAAAAAAACCCTCTAGAAGTGTATTTTCTGCTGATAATAGCAAGATTCCAGAGCAAAGGCCCCAGGGAAGGAGATGTCTCTTGGGTTGGATGGAAAACAGGGAGGAAAATGTCAGCAACAGGAGAAGAAAGTTCTGCACCATCCTAAAGGCAAAGCCACTTTCATTTATCAACTGAACACTGGTTTTCTGCTGTGCTGTCTGGTTTTTGGCCATCTTTCTTACCTCCAGTCTTGCTGCTGGTGTCTAAGCTGCATGTGGAGCTATGTAGATGTACTTGGGGAAGGGGAGAAACCAGAGTGATGATCTGTGTGCTTCCACCACACCACCATTCCCAGTGAGGGTGATTATTTTCCACCATGTTTAAACTGGGCACAGCAAGCAAAGCTTCTTCTTTTCTCACCCACATTCAGGAGAGGTGGTGGGTGCCCCATCCCTGGGGGTGTTCAGGGTCAGGTTGGATGGGGCCTTGGGCAACCTTGTGTAGCTCCAGGCCTGGAGGTTGGTGGCTCTGCCTGTGGCAGGGGGGTTGGAGCTCTCTGATCCTTGGGGTCCCTTCCAACCCAGCCCAGTCTGTGATTCTATGAAATTGGGATGGGTTCAGCCTGCATGGAGGCAGCAAGGACCATGAACCACAAGCCTTTCTAAGCAGTGAGAGCAGATATCCCTCTGTTAATCCAAAGACATCCCAAGCCTTCTGCTTGGTGGGGCAGGAGAATCCTCCAGGTTGATGACACCCCACAGCAACATGTGTTTTCCTTTACTGGGTGCAAAGGTATCCATGACCACAGTGACTCATGGGATCCCACCAGCTCCTGGTTTCTGTGGTTGTTTCCCCACATGATGAATGCTTCATTTCCAAGGGGTATGACCAATCCCAGCATGAGACCGTGGTGTCATCTCTGTAAATATTTGTTAATGTGTAAAAACTAGCAGCAGTCCAACTTGGGTTGTGAAAGGGGGGAGGCAGAACTTTGCTCCCCAAGCACTTGGGTGTTGGACTTTTCCCTGTTTGGAAAAGTTAAGAAAGAAATCCATACACTGATCACAGAATGCCAGAATCACAGGGTTGGAAAAGACCTTGAAGATCATCAAGTCCAAGCATTCCCATCCTAAGCTAAACCAGATCCCTGAGCACCTCATCTCCCCTCTGTTAAACACACCCAGGGGTGGGGACTCAGCCCCCTCCCTGGGCAGCCTGGGCCAGGCCCTGACCCTGTCTCAGGCCCTGACCCTGTTCTAGGCCCCTATTCCAGGCCCATCCCAGGCCCTGACCCTGCTCCAGGCCCGTTCCAGGCCCTGACCCTGCTCCAGGCCCCTGTTCCACAGCCCCACAACTCTTTCAGGGCAGAACTTCTCCCTCCCATCTGAGCTGACCCTGCCCTGGGGCAGCTTGAGCCCATTGCCCCTTGGCCCATCTCCTGTCCCCTGGCTGAAGAGACCATCGCCCACCTCTCTGCACCCTCCTGGCAGGGCAGGGGAGGTGGGTGGGGAGAAGGTCTCCCCTCAGCCTCCTCTTCTCCAGGCTCAACCCCCCCAGCTCCCTCAGCTGCTCCTCAGAGGATTTGCCCTCCAGCCCCTTCCCCAGCCTGGTTGCCCTTCTCTGCACTCGCTCCAGGACCTCCATGTCCTTCTGATGCTGAGGAGCCCAGAACTGGACCCAGCACTCCAGCTGCAGCCTCCCCAGTGCCCAGTCCAGGGGCTCAAACTGGGATCTGCCCTATCCTGGTCCTACTGCTGTTGCAACACCAGCTGCTGTCACGACACTCCCATGTTCCACAACCTGCAGCTCAGGGGTTCATCACCCAAAACATTTGCAGCCCAACAAGGTTTCAGGAGTCTCCACAATGCTGCCAAAGAGAAGGGAAGCAAACTGCCCCCAACAACCACTGAGAGCTTAGTGACTGAGTGGTGGCATTTGCTGGATCCTACAGCAGCTGGTGAAGGAAAAGCAGCATCAGCTGTTTCTTCCCAAGCCCTGGCAGAGAGGAAAAGAGGCTGCAGAAGAAGGTGATGACATTTTGAGACCTTTCTGGGCTTGTTTTGACCTGCTGCTCTCTGGACAGGGTCTTGGGAGCTCAGCAGACAGCGTTGCCCCTCAGGGGTGTCAGTGATGAAAGCAGAGGCTGATGCTGACATCCAGCTGTAGCTATCAACCATGGAAAGCTGCAGAGGAAATGGAACTTGCTTGATTCCTTCTGGGATGATGTTTTCCTGTCATACCTATAAATTGCACCCCCTGAAGCTCCTCTGTGTTTTGTTGGGGGGATTTACTGGCACCTCTTGATGGACCTCCTGAAGGTCCTTTGGTGCATTCATGGTTCCTTCCTCTCCTTGGGGTCCCTTCCAACCCAGACCACTCTATGATTCGATGATTCCTCCTCATGTGCAGCTCTGCCATCTCAGCATCAGCACTGGTGGCAGCTCCACCATGTCCCAACACTTCCTTGCACCCTCAGCAAGTCTGGGGGTGACACCAAGCTGAGTGGGGTGGGTGACACCCTAGAAGGAAAGGAGCCATCCAGAGGGGTCTGGACAGGCTGGAAAGGTGGGGCTGGGGGAACCTCATGAGGTTCAACACTGCCAAGTGTCAGGGGCTGCACTGGGGTTGGAGGAATCCCAGCCACAGATACAGACTGGGAGAGGAGCTCCTGGAGAGCAGCCCTGCTGAGAAGGACCTGGGGGTCATGGTGGGGGAGGAACTGCCCATGAGCCAGCAGTGGCTCTGGCAGCTGGGAAGGGCGATGGGATCCTGGGCTCCATCAGCAGAGGGGTGGCAGCAGGGACAGGGAGGGGATTGTCCCTCTCTGCTCTGCCCTGGGGAGGCCCCAGCTGGAGTCCTGTGTCCAGAGCTGGGGCCCAACACAAGAAAGATGGGGAACTGTTGGAGAGGGGTCAGAGGAGCCACGGAGATGCTCAGAGGGCTGGAGCAGCTCCCCTCTGGAGAGAGGCTGAGGGAGCTGGGCTGGGTCAGCCTGGAGAAGAGAAGGCTGTGGGGGGACCTCATTGCAGCCTGCCAGTCCCTGAAGGGAGCAGAGACACAGGAGGGGAATCAGCTTGTTCCAAGGGGAGAGAATGGCAGGACAAGGGGGATGGAGTGAAGCTGGAGGAGGGAAGGGTTAGAGGAGATCTGAGGGGGAAGTTCTTTGCAGAGAGAGTGGTGAGGGGCTGGAACAGGCTGCCCAGAGAGGGGGTGGGTGCCCCATCCCTGGGGGGGTTCAAGGCCAGGTTGGCTGGAGCCCTGGGCAACCTTGTGTAGCTCCAGGCCTGGAGGTTGGTGTCCCTGCCTGTGGCAGGGGGGTTGGAGCTCTCTGATCCTTGGGGTCCCTCCCAACCCAGCCCAGTCTGTGATTCTATGATTCCTCTGACCTGCACTGATGAGTCACATCAGGTTTTAAGAGGGACACATGGATTTTGGCTGCTCAGTCTCACCCCCCTGGGGGACCACATGTAGGCAAACAAGGAGGTTCCAGTTCCCCAGCCCCTTCCAGCCTCCACAGGGTGCTTTGCTTTGGTAACAACTTGCCTCCAGCTTTGCTCCAGAGAAGCTAAAATTAAACCAGTGACTCCACTGCCAACTGAAAGCAGAGCATTCCTTCTACACCCACGTGCTTTGGATGGACATCAGAAGCCAAACCCAGGCTGCTAAATCCCCTGTGTAAAACCAGTCTTCTATTCTGATCCCCAGTCCACCACATGCTTGCTGTGGTCAGGATGTTCAGTTCCCACACCAGTATTCAGGGGGCTCTGAAATGGGATTTGCCTGGAAATGGAAAACATCAACACAAAAGCCAGGATCTCTGCAGCTTCTTGCCTTAAAAACCTGTTCTGCTCTGGAGAAGGAAGGGAACAGAATTTAATTCATGGATAAAGACAGAAAAAAAACCCTTTGGGATTTCATTTTCACCCCATATGTCCCCTAATTCTTTGGGAAAGGGGAGATCTCCAGTCAGCCAGTGCAGAGATGGAGACCTCTCCCTGCTCCACCTTAGTGTGGGACTAATGTTCATGCCTCAGTCCTCTCTGAGCCCCTGCTAGGTGGTGTACAGCTGCTCCCCAGATAACCACCCTCACTGAAGTGATAGAATCATAGAATGGTTTGGGTTAGAAGGGACTTTTGAAGGTCATCTAGTTGTCCCCCCACTCCACCATGGACATATCTCCCACTGGGACAGGTTGCTCAAAGCCCTGTCCAACCTGACCTTGAATGCTTCTGATGATGGGAGCATCCACAGCTTCTCTGGGTGGCCTGAGCCAGTGTCTCTCCACCCTCATTGGAAAAAAACTTCCTCATATCACAGAAACAGAGGGACATTTTGGTTGGAAAACACTCTCAAGATCATCAAGTCCAAACATTAACCCAACACTGTCAAGCCCAACCACTAAACCATGTCCCTAAACACCCTGTCTACACATCTTTTACATACCTTCAGGCTTTGTCACTCAACCACCTCCCTGGGCAGGCTGTCCTCATGCTTGACAAGCCTTTTGGTGGAGATTTTTTCCCCAATATCCAACCTAAACCTCCCCAGGCACAACTTGAGGCCCTTTCCTCTTGTCCTGTCACTTGGTACTTGGGAGAAGAAACCAACCCCCACCTGGCTACACCCTCCTTCCAGGGAGCTGTAGAGAGTGGTCAGGTCTCCCCTCAGCCTCTTCTTCTCCAGGATAAACAACCCCAGTTCCCTCAGCCACTCCTCATCAGACTTATGCTGTAGACCCCTCACCATCTCTGTTGCCCTTCTCTGGACTCACTCCAGCACCTCAATGTCCTTCTTATAGTGAGGGGGCCCAAAACTGAACCCAGCACTCAAGGTGCAGCCTCAGCAGTGCCCAGTACAGGGGGATGATCACTGCCCTGGTCCTGCTGGCCACACCATTCTTGATACAAGCCAGGATGCTGCTGGCCTTCTTGGCCACCTGGACACACTGCCATCTTTTATCAAGCCAGCTCTCATCCAAAATAGATCCAACCTAACCCACAGTTTAAAACCATTGGCCCTTCTTCTGTCACTACAACCCCTGCTAAAAGATCTTCATGTCTCTCATAAACCCTCCTTAGGTACTGGAAGGCTGCAGTAAGATCTCCCTGGAGCCTTCTCCAGGTTGAACAAGCCCGACCCTCTCCACCTTTCATCACAGGAGAGGTGTTCCAGTCCTCTGACCATTTTTATGATCCTGCTGTGTGCCAGCTGTAATTAAAGTTCATGTCCTTCTTATCTTGGGGACCCCAGAGCTGGATGCAGTACTCAAGGTGGCATCTCATGATAGCAGGGTACAGGAAGAGAATCCCCTCCCTCAACCTACTGGCCACACTGGTTGTGATACAGCCCAGGATACAGTTGGCATTCTGAGCTTCAAGTGCACGTTGTTGGCTCCTGTCCCAATTATCACCCACCAATACCCTCAAGTTCTTCTCTGTAGGGCTCCTTTCCATCCATCCATCCATCCATCCATCCATCCATCCATCCATCCACCCATCCATCCATCCATCCCCCAGCTTGTAGCAATACTGGCTGTGGCCCCAACCCAGATGCAGAACATTTCACCTGGTCTCATTGAGCATCATGAGGTCCATGTGGACCAAGTCCTGCCAAAATTCTCCATCCCTGCAACAGCAGTTGAAGGCAGCACCAGCAAAACCTGGTGAGACAGTGCTTTGCTCCAAAGTCCCAGTCCCACCACTGCACTTTTGGAGGGGTGAAGGTACAGTTTGCAGCCCTTTGTACATATAAGCATCAAGATGTGCCAGCACACCCCATGCCTTGACACTGGGGACCCCCATGAGTCCATACCTGCTACCACCATAGGGACCATCACTGCTCCTCAGCTCTCCTTGCTGCAATTTGGGTGGGTGCACACATGGACAAGACATTTTTCCTCACCTTAAATCATGGTGGCCTTCCCTGTACTGCTCCTGCTTCATGATGAGGCTCTGAGCTCCTCTGGAAGAAGAAGTTTGGATATGGCTGGGAAAGAGGGAAGGGAAAGGTGGCATTTCCAGCAAGTTGAGAGCTGTAATACAGGTAGGACTTCATGGAGGAGAGAAATTCATGGAACCTGTAAGTAGGGAGTGAAACCACAAGCCTGGAGGATCTTGGCAGCCTCAGGGCAAGAAATAAGAACTTGAGAGGACTCAGATGAGCTCTGAATGGGTCCCATGTTCAATGAGTAAAATGTTTTTTCAGGGATCTTAATTAAGCCTGAAACAGTCTGCACAGTTCACAGCAGATCCTGTGTCTTCTCTCCCACCAGGAGCAATGGTAAGCCCTGGCTCTGCTGAGCCTCCAGCACCAGCAGCCCCAGGTACCTGAGCATCCATCACCAGCACCCCCAGGTACCTGAGCATCCATCACCAGCACCCCCAGGTACCTGAGCATCCATCTCCAGCACCCCCAGGTACCTGAGCATCCATCTCCAGCACCCCCAGGTACCTGAGTGTCCATCACCAGCACCCCCAAGTACCTGAGCATCCATCAACAGGATCCCCCAGGTACCTGAGTGTCCATCACCAGCACCCCCAGGTAACTGAGCATCCATCACCAGGATCCCCCAGGTACCTGAGCATCCATCACCAGCACCCCCAGGTAACTGAGCGTCCATCACCAGCACCCCCAGATACCTGAGCATCCATCACCAGGACCCCCCAGGTACCTGAGTGTCCATCACCAGCACCCCCAGGTAACTGAGCATCCATCACCAGGATCCCCCAGGTACCTGAGCATCCATCACCAGCACCCCCAG
>VZTU01010316.1:5221-39571 GCA_013400835.1 Zapornia atra
TGCGCGAGGGACCACGCGGCGCGGCCGTTGCGCTGGAGCCGCTAAGCCCGAGCCGCCTGCCGAGGCGAGCTGAGGCGCAGCCGGCTGCCCGCGGCTCTCCCTCCCCTCACGGGGAAAGGCCCTGTTGGTACAGGCCCGGAGGAAGCCTCAAGCCCGAGCTCCCGCTCCAGGCAGGGCTCCGGTCCTACCGTCGCGGTGGCTTCGCTGCTCTCGATCAGGTTGATGAGTCTCCTTGTATCAGGGCACCGATAACGGGATGCCGCGTTACGAGCGCTGAATAAAAAGCTGTGAGAAGCTTTTAGTCACGGGCCGCATCCGCTGCGGGATCGTTTATATTCGAGTGTCCACTCCCAAGGGACCGCCAGCCCCAGGCAGGCAGCCAGTCTTTCCCAATGTGTTGTTCAGGCCATCCCAGCCACAGGACTTGCACTTTCCCTTGACTTCAATGAGATTTCTGCCAGCCCCAGTCCTTTGCCTTGTCCAGGTCCCTCCACATAGCAGCTCTGCTCGAGTGGAATGATTGCATGTTGATTAACGGCCATTAGATCAGCCAGATTCCTTAGCTAGCCTGGTAAATTGACCAGAAAAAAAAGACGACTTCACTACATGTCTGAGCCACCTTCCTGTCCAACACAGAAATTAGCCCTTGGTTGCTGGAGATTGTCTTGACTTGAAAGTAACTCATGCTGAAGAATTTTCTAGCAGTTACTCAAGAAGTTAAGAAGTCCCGTTAAAACACACTCTTTTCCCCAGTAGAGGAAACAGTATGACTTACCACCTCTGGATTGTGCCACACAGACAGTTTGTCTTACAAGGCTCCTTTACATTACTCCCATATTTCTCTCTAGCAATCTGGACTTTGAACAAACAATTCCTCAAACTATAGGTCTGGCCTTTACTGACACTGAAACAGACTCAGCTGTAACATCTGATGTTACAGCTTAAAGATGTGGAACTGTTGGAGAGGGTTCAGAGGAGCCACAAGGATGATGAGAGGGCTGGAGCACCTGCCCTACAAAGAGAGGCTGAGGGAGCTGGGCTGGTTCAGCCTGGAGAAGAGAAGGCTGTGGGGGGACCTCATTGCAGCCTGCCAGTCCCTGAAGGGAGCTTATAAGCAGGAGGGGATTCAACTTTTTAAAAGGGTAGATAATGGCAGGACAAGGGGGAATGGACTAAAGCTAAAGGAGGGAAGGGTTAGATTAGATATTAGGGGGAAGTTTTTTACAGAACGAGTGGTGAGGTGCTGGAACAGGCTGCCCAGAGAAGTAGTGGATGCCCCGTCCCTGGAAGTGTTCAAGGCCAAGTTGGATGGGGCCCTGGGCAACCTTGTGTAGATCCAGACCTGGAGGTTGGTGGCCCTGCCTGTGGCAGGGGGGTTGGAGCTCTGTGATCCATGGGGTCCCTTCCAACCCAGACCATTCTATGATTCTATGATCTGGGGGTAGAAGCAAAAGATTGCTCTTAAGTCAGGAAGAGTTTCGCAGCAGCTATGGGCTTCCACTGTTCCTCTGACATACCTGCCCATAGCACCACTCACACTGAGAGAAACAAAATAGTGGCAACAACTTCCCTTATTTGCCACTAATCAAGAGAAGGTCACTTCTCCCAATGTCTCAGCCATATTCTCTCCTCACTAGGTATTCAAATAGTACCTGCCTCTACACAGATTTTTGTCAACAGCTCCCCAGCATTGTAGAGATCCTCAACCTTTCTGAGCTGTAAGCTTCTTGACATTACAACCAATGCCAGTTGAGGATTAAGTAAGAGTCTCATCTTCTAATATCTTCCAGGTGATACACATAGACTGAACTTAAATCCTCTATATTACAATTTTTCTAATCCTTTAGCTATTATTGTGGTTTGTAAAAAAAAAATAAAATCATCCTGTAATTTATCAATGTTCTTCCCAAGTGGATAGTTTGAAAATTGGTTGAGGTATTTAACAATATTTAGACCTGAAGAGAAGGAAATACAGCAGCAGAGTTTTATTAAGGCACATGCTTGGCTAAAGTTCCCTCATGAGGAAGTAGTACATTTTTCTCAGTGAAAACTGGAGAAACCCAAGGGAAACATGCTAATTTTTCCATAGACTCTTGGGGGGGGGTTAAGTGATTGACCAAAACCAAGAGAGGTTTGAGATTGGGTTGAGCTAAATTAGGAGAATTTGTGTGACTAAGAGCTGCCGTGCACAAGGGAACATTAGCAACATGTGCAAACGTTGAGGAACATTTTACTGCATGGTAGAAGTGCAGAATAATTGTATTTGTGTCCTTAAGGAACATGCAAATGAAGGGGGGGAGGGGGCAAAACAGATCTCCATGAAGTGGCTAATTAGCAGCCACAGGTAAAATGGTGGCTCCAAATATACGGGAATTCTAAAGGGCCAGAAAAGAAAGATTTCAGGGTGAAAAGAACAGAAGACTTAGGGTACATCTAGGGAACTCTTTAGTATGAATTAATACAGAACAGATTGCTAAGTAATTTCTAGTCACATTCAGCATAGAGGAGGCTTGCAGTACAGGCAAATTCTGGTCAGGAACAAAGCAGAGCTGCTGTCATTCCTAAATCCGAACACAGCGTTCCTAAAACACAGGAGACATGTCACAGTGCTGCTAATCCCTCTGAAGTAGGTTAGGATTGCAAAGATGGAGAAGAGACACCTTATTTGAACCTGATTATGAACATATTATGGGAAATGGATAAAAAGATAAAACAAGGAGGGCCAATTAGGAAAGAACTGTCTGGCCCAGACCATTCGTTACTTTTGTGATTGCTTCAGTTACTCTGGCCCTTACAAAACTTACTCTCCTTTAGCTTCACTGGGCTTCTGTTAAACCTGTACATTGTCAGCTTTTACCCTATATGTGTGTGTGGCTCTGATGGCTTTGCATAGCTCTTGAGAGTTACAGTTTTCCAACTTCCACGCTCCCACTGCTGCTACAGAAAAGGTTTAAAAATCAAGCTGTCAGTTTAGGGTTCAGCAGCTGTTGATGGAAGGGTGTCATTAACCATAGGTAAGTTTTGGACAGAAATTGAAGAAAAGAAGCTTACGAGTTCACTTCTGTAGCTGTTTGGTTTAGTCTTGATTATAAAATGGGCAGCTTAACTCTAGCATGGAAAGAACAAGTAAGCATTCTAGATCTGAATGAAAGGACAGACACCAGCAACCTATCTTTCTCCTGTTCTATGGTACTGCAGGCACTCATGTCACAAATATTTCTATATTAGAGTGCTGCTTTACCTTGGTGACCAATGCCTGCTCTGCACAGAGGGCACGACCAAAATAATTATTTCCTAGACTTTCCTAGAAGTAATTTCAGTGTTTCTCTTGAACATGGGGAAGACTGTGCTTTTTCCTCCATAAATATTTGCCCTGTGAAGTCTCATATTCACTGAACTAAAATTTAGTCTTCTGTGACAGTGTGACTTTCCACTAGAAAAAGGGAATTAAAACCTCACTGATTTTAGATGTGTGGTATACAGGGTATAGTTAGACGACTCCTCCTCTAAGTTTGTTTTTATTAGGTTTGGTTTTTAATTTATTGAATGTTATCCTGTTATTAGTTTGTGGGGGTGTCTTGTGGCAAAGAAAAGTATTCCAGCATTCTGGATGTCTTTTCTTTCCCTGTGTGCCATGGTGGATTCATGACACTGCCTAGAGCACAATCCCTTCTTGTAACACTGTTTCCCAAAATATGCCTAATATCCCCCAGTAATTTTTTCAGTTCTATACTGGATTTCCAGAGCTACCCTCCTAAACTTGAGGTACTTGTTTCTGAAGGAATGGTTGTAAAGCACAAAAATAAGAGGTTATCACACAGACAAAAGCTATTTTGGTGTTTCCATTTTGAATTTAATCTGCACATGTGCCTAATGAAAAATACTTGCAATATATTTTTCCCTATGTGAATGGTAAAAGAGTTTACGACTTGGTTTATAATTTAAGTCAAATAGTAGAGTAGATAATAAATTGGCCAGAAATAAGTATTGCATGCAGTGTCTAACATAGATTTATTAATCTTAAAGTTTGCTATGTTTAAGGAGAATGGTTTAGTTTAAAATAGGTAGATGAGTAAATCTACAGCACTGAAACTAACTGTTGGAAACTTACAATAGCTCTGCCTGAGATCTCTATTGAAAATTAACAAAAAAATTATAGAGGGGTTTGACTTTTGGCCAGGAATGTTGATATTTGTTCATTAAAAAAAGACTACAAAATTCACTGGAATATTAAAACAAATACATAACTTATTCATATGAACCAAAACCACAGGAATTTAATGACTACTCACCAACAGGTAGAGATGTAATGACAAGAGGAAATCATATTTTGCAGCTTCATGAAGAAAGCCAGAGGATGCAATACACATGCTAATTCTAGTTAAAAGTAGCTTTCAAGAACATCCTTGACTAACTGAGTTTTACTGTCCTACATAAATGTGAAGAAGTAGAGTTATCCTGTCAAACACTCCAATTTGAGGATAATTTATCAGAGGTATTCAGCACTGAAAAAAAAAATATTCTCTTTTATTGTCAGAAACCCTCACCACTCATTTGTTGCTTATGCTTCCTAAACAGAGGAGTTAATGTACATCACTACAGGCACATTAGAGAGCACTAACAGTTCTGATGGTTCTACCCTACCTTCCTGCACAGCTGTACTTGAACTTCCAGTATTAATAAAAAAAATATGCTTTTTCATCTTGCCTCTAAGTCCAACTGCAGACAGCACTTGGCTACTGAAATGAAGTTTATTGTGTGAACACTGGAACAGTAACGCAGCAAAGCACAACAGTGATCAGCGTATTTCCCACAGCCAGAAGCATCCCTAACCTCCAAGGAGAAGAGGTGCCAGAGCACCTGGTTCAGTAGGGAGCTGGAGGAGCAGCTTGCTTGTTTTGAAGAGACAACTGCCCAGCAAGGAAACTGGGACAGAAAGAATGAGATTTGACACCAGAAGGGCAGCCTGTTTCTGGTGAAATGTCTCTGTATTGGCATCTTTACATATCTTCCAAGGTATAGAACTGATGGACAGGAAGTCATTTGCAAGCCTTATGTAATATCCAGTCCAGTAAAGAGGTGCATGCTGGGGGATTCCTCTACCCACACAGCACTCCACCATGCAGGCATGCCTCCTCATCCTTATCTTTGCATAACTCAAGCATAGACCTCCTACAAGATCATCTCCCACCTCTGATGTGCATCTGTTCATTTTCTGCCTGTCAAGGCTCTTCAGAATTTAAAAGAAAGAGGTTGCAAGATATAGAAGCTTTCAACTTTGAGTGCATCAGATCAAGACAGATCTGATAAGAAACGTGAATTTTTTATTGTTTGACTTTTTCTTCTTTCCAAAGCAGAATGCTCTTGCTGTGTAAGGAGCTGTTTCTTGCAGTGTATTTTTCCACAGCAATAAAAATATCTCCAAGGCAGAAGTACAATTCTCTTTTTAGACCTGACACCTCCAAAGCCTGATATACATGGCTGAGTTAGATGAAAAGATATTATTAGGCTTCTATTAGATTATGATGCAAGCTCAAGCTGGCTGGGCTCATCAGTAAATCCAGTGCAAACACCTGTGGCCACATTCTGCACTCATACATGGTTTGACTGTGGTCAGTTTTCATCTCCACCGTGATACTGGCTCTCTTATCAGTTATGAAAAGGGAATGAGTGCACATAGGATTTCCAATTTAAACAGTCATTGTTAGAATAAATCTGCTCCAAAATGAAATCTGACTTTATGCTATTAAAGGCAAAGGAGTGATTCTTCCTTACACAATACACAAATCCAAAATTCAGGTCTTTATCACAAGCCTAAGATTTGTTAGATATAGCAAGGATATTTATTTAGACATGGCTTTTTACCATCACCTACTTTTTCCCAAAAATAACCCTTTTACAGCTCCATTCTGGCAGCTGCATATTGCATTAAAGAGGTGAGTCAAACTCTGTTGAAGTCAGGTAGATGTGGAGATCTTCTATTGGCTTCAGCAGGGACTGCACAAGAATTGCATATCTGAAAGCTGCACTGGGCATCATGAGCACAGCAAGTGCTTTTTCTGTTCCAGACAGAGCGGTAGTGTCACTAGCAGCAGGCAGCTCTCTTCACAGCCTGTCATCCTCATTTTAAACCTGCTCTGAATGATGCAGGAGCTCAGCAGGGAAGCAGGCTCCCCAAAGGCACAGATGTAAACCCAGGTTAAGCTTACAGATGTTCTACATCTACAGGTGTGCACTCTATAACACACAAAATACATACTGTATTTTTTTTTAGTGTTTTAATACTTCAAGACCTCCTATGAAATGAACAAAAGCTCACCTGGAAGGATGACATGTCTGAGAAAATGAGAACTGTCAGAAGCTAGGTTCTTGCTTGTAGTCAATTTTTTATGTCTCCAAGACATATTGCAGCAGAGCCATAAATCCAGATGCCATTCCAGATAGTTCTCAAGCCAAGCTTCCACAAATTCCAACCCTGGCAAATATCTTTATCTATGAATCTGATTTTAGTGCTGAGATAAGCAACTGCTGATGAAAGCAGCAGGATAAACATGAAACAATAAAGGAATGTTTTCCAGTGTATTGCTGTTCCTATACTACCTCTTCAGAGCTGTAGTCTTTCTTTCCAGCAGTAAGAAAATACATCTTCATCTAAAGGCAATTAAAACCAGTATCCCCAACCCCCATCTGAAGTGTTAATGGGTATGTTGGCTTGATATGCATGCCAGTATTTGAGCCTTCTGTGGGAACAATCTTCTCTGATAATTTTCAAGTTTTAATTATGTCCATCTCTCCTTCAATATTACAAAACAGGTATAAAATCCTTATCCTTGACCTGCAGTTTAACCAGTGATTACCTACAACTCTGGGCATGATTCTCCCATTCCTTCCCCACTGACCTGTGCTTTATGTAGACCAAGGACAACAGACAAATAATTCAGTGTTGTTTTTTTCCTGACAACCATTTAAAGAAGGTAAACAACTACACAAGACATTGCAATGTACTGGAAAGATCTCTCTGTCAGAGAAACTTACTAAAGCACACCACTAAGAACAGTAATTATGTAACCATATTCTGCCAGAGCTTTGCCACTGTAATTCTCACTGCTCTCCCCTTCCCGGGGACAGTTTAAAATAAGTTACTTCAAAGAATGACACTGCAATACAATCTGAATTTATTTCATGGCTCATCCTGCATCACTAGTGTCCAATAGACATTTCAGGCCATTTATCCTTTGGACAATAATGTCAAACTGTTCCTGGAATATTAGGATCAGTGTCACTTATAGTCATAAAATCACCCCATTGATTTCAGAGAGGTTAGTTACTTGAATGAAAATTTGATTTGATAAAAACAACACCTCTGTACTGAAATCTAAAGGCAGCTGAGGTCAAAACTCATGGTCCTGTCAGTTCCTTTTTCATAACCAAAAACCCAGATGAATGAAGAACCAGGCAGAGCAAGGTGATTTTATTACCATCAACTAGCTGGATTGTCTCTGCAGCATCGCTACAGAAATGGAATGAGCTGACTGCTTGCATTCACAGTAATTTATGTGGCCATAGAAATATTTCTCTCTGCTCCAAAAAGAGGTGGCATATAGATCAAGAAGCCTCTGCAAGGATGTATTCATGAATGGGCCTCTGCTGTTAGTGACTAAATGATCTTGCAGGTGCCAAAGAAAATGGGCCACCCAGATACCTGCTTCCAGCCTAGTCTCCATCTGGTACTGAGCTTCCCCACAGCTCACTGTGCAGCTGCTTGCATGTGACAGTTGCCAAAGACCTGTACACCGCTGCTGTCAACAGACCCTTCTAGGCAGTGTGTCATCTGGGGGTTACAATCGCCTTTCGGTTAGTGGGACAGCGATCACAGACCTGCTGTGGTAGTCCCTGTTCAGTAAAAACTGTTAGAGTTGGCAGGAGTTTTGCTTGAAATACTGCTGGATTAGGCTACAGATCTTTAGATTGAGAAACTGTCTCTCTTATCTCAGACATGAAAGCAGAAATCTCTTTAAATGCAAATTGTCTGACTACTCAAGCTTCCAGGAAGCTGAAATTCTAGTCTTTTATTTGCCAAGGCCACACAAAAAAATCTTCAAATGTACAAAGACAATCAGCAACCAGTTATCATCCTGTGATTAAATGCAGCTTCCAAAGTGTCCATAAATATTTAAGTCTATTGCAACTTGCAGACCTGTGGTTTGATAATTAAGGTGATCACTGTAAAGAAAAAATATTGATTTTTCTCTGGCAGGTTCCTGTGCAGAGCACTTAAGTGATCCAGCCCTAGAATACAAGGGTGTCAGGCACAAAGTCAAGATGATATTTTTCTTTTGAAGGAAAGAAGAAAAACTGTAGGGGGTGCACATTTATCTGAAGTGTGGGTTGATAAAGCTTATTTAAAACTTTCTTTCAGAGCCAACCCTTGCCAAAGACTGCATTAGCAGATATCTAGAAATAGTGTATTTTGTACAGTATCTGAATGTTAAAGTTGGTAAGTGCTCAGGGCTTTATTTGCCAGCCTTTTCCTGTTAAGTACCGTTCAGCTCCACAAACATAAAACAGATATAATCAATAAGTGGGTTACAGGTGGTAACAACCTAGAGGATGCTTTAAGGATATGAATATGTAGTGTTAAATGGCTTGTTCCAAAGGAACCCTTTACTGAAAGTTCATTTTTATTTGCTGAAATATTCCTATCCATGGTGCAGCTCTGTGTGGCAACCGTTGTGGAAAGCGTTCCTGGTGTTTTAGCTTCATGCACAAGCTCTTAAGCCTGACTTTCCTGGATGCCTTTTCCCCTTGAGGAAAGTAGGAAACACACCTCGTGCTTTTAAAGGTTTACATATCCTCAAACACCTTGTCTCCATCCATATCAGCTGATTGAGTAAGAAACAAGTTATCATGCACTGCAAATGGCATATCACTTGTCATATGAAAGTTACAGAAAAGTCATTTTCAGGGACCCAGACCTGACCTATAGCAAACTGCTGTTGACATACACTTAAGCACACAGAGTCAGTAGAAATCTGCTAAGCAGCAACTGCCAAACCAAGTCTACTTTGGTTTTAGAGCCTCCTGTCTCTGGCAAGGAGACTACAGATTCAAGGCTTACATTCTAGTCCTGTGACTCTGGTCACTTCTACAGCCTGTCCTTCAAGCAAGTATACCATTTGGTGTCCTTGACCCTAATTATAGCTCATGTCACAACTCTCTTACCCAGTGGGAATGTTACTGTCCCACTGCTCAAAACACTGGGAAATGGTGGAATTCATAGTTCTGTGCCTCACCCAGCAGAACAGCTTTTGATCCAAGTGCTTCTGTAGCACAAGTGATAGATATTCTTTAAGCTGATAACTTACATTTTGTTCTTGCATGTCTATAGGTTTCTCCTGATAAATTAATAGGTAAAAATAGGAAAACATAAGACAATGATGACCTGCCAATATGACTTTTCAAGACTGTAAACCTGAAGGCAACTGAAGCCAAAGGTATGTTGAAACAGCCACATTAAATAGCTGAGCAGACATTCATACTTGTAACACTCACAGAGCCTTGCCCATAATAATAGGAAGATTACTTTCTGATTTGGCTTCAGGAGAGAATTGTGCCTTTGCACACTATTAGGACAGAGCTATAAATTACCTGCTTCGTCTTGATCTCAATACAGATCCATATGCCTGGAATACATCTGGCTAAATCACAGCTTCTAATACAACAGCACTTGTTCATCCTTTTCATGCATCTTTGTGAAGAAGCCAAATTACATGCCTCACTGAGGTAGAGTGGAAAAATACTTCATTGCCACTGGGAAAACAGCAAAAGTTATTTAAAATTATTGAACCCTCTCATCAATTTCTTAAATGCAGCCATATGATTTCTGTGGCAGGAGGCAGAAAAAAAGCCATAAGAACGTGCAGGGAGTCACCCAAGTCCCACCACACCCTAACAAATGAGCTCTGCTGTCAGTCTCTAAAACAGAAGGCTGCCATTTGGAAATATAACAGACATTTTTTCTAAGTCCTCTTAACTGTGCTGTTGCTTTTGGTTCAGTTTATTTCCTAGTAAAATCTGTTCTGTTAACAAAAGGCCAGACAATTAAAACAACTTTTTGGCACTACCAGATGCGGACTTCTTCCTTTTCCTAAGAAGGACAGTGGAGTTTATGCCCAAAATTTGTCTGGGGGCTCAGTGCTATCCCTTAAAGTGAATATCAAAGTATCAAATCTCAATAATGTTTGGGGACTGTAGAGAAGGTGTAGCCCCTCTCTAAAGCTTACTGCAGCATCATTCTTACACTGTTTTTGTATTCTGTTCTTTTTTGTTAATGATCTATACTAAAGGCACAGAGGGCTTTTAAAGGGCCAGTCCTCTTGTTCTAGGCTCTATTTGAGTAACTCCAAATAACCACCAGAGCTTCCTACAGACAGAAAAAAAGTATATTACTGAAAAACAAACAAATCCACATTTAGCTTCCTGAAGTCTTGTTTGAGCAGCTAGAGAATCTTAGAGTTACATACTCCAACCAAACAGAGCATTGTTCAGCTAATCCAGGCTCTGTGAAAAGGCAGAGACCACTGTAGTAGGTGGACAAGCTAAAGAAACCCATAATTTAAAACCCATTGCAGTAGGCATACTCAAGAACCATAGATGTTAAAAAATAGGTTTCTTACTCAGATCTATAAAGTCAATTACACATTCATGCACCTGACAAAGCTAAAAATACTGCTAAAGAAATCAGAGATGCTAACTTAAGTACTATTTTGCTGGTTAACATAACATAAAAAGACCCCCATAACAAGCCAAACCTCAAACACCTTTTGAAAAAACACACCACATATTTCTTGTGACCTACACATACCATAAACCAAACTGCTCCTAAAATAATTAAAGCTTATTACCCCAGGAAAAAAGGCAGTTTTAGGATAATGTACTTACAAATTTATACAATCAGCAGGTCTCCCAAAGAACATTCCTCTTACAAACATCTATACTAAGGCCCTGAGGGCATTTATAAGCTCGGTTAGTCCTGATCAGTCTCACCTGGGACCTCACCCACAACTCTTCCCATTGGTTCCTGGGCCTCATTTAAGCTCAAGCTTTGGTACTAGATGCTGGTTTGGATTGTAGGGTTTTTAATTTCTGGCTGTGTTTTATGGTAGTCTTTATTTTGGCAGTTTTATTTTCTGTTGCCTCTCTCTAAGTTATCTCTATGGCTCATGGAGCTGGTTCATCTCTTTATTGTGTCTGGGTCTGCTGATGGGTTTTGTTTTCTGTGATACTGGGTTCCATGTTCTTATCTTGGAGGATGGCCTCCTGGTTTGGTTGGTGTTGGGGTTGCTCTTGGGTCCTGGCTCAGCCCTACTTATAGTGCTGTAGCATTCTTGCTGTTACCTAATGTGATAAGTGGGAAGATGGGTAGACTAGGGCTGGAATGAAGCTGTACAGAGTAAGTTAGTGTTACTTCTGAAAAGTGAACTTAAAATTTTCTGAGATTTTAGTAATACTGAAGAACATACAGTCTTGATTTGAAAATCTCTGGAGAGGGGCAGTCCACTCCTCTCTTTGTTAAAATTTTTAGGATTTTATGGGGCTAAGAAACAGGGAAAAATAATCATTTTTCAAATGTTAAGTGTCTTTTGTTGCAATAGGATGTATGCTTGTCACAGACTCCAGTCAATGAAGCCAACAGGATTACAGAGAGTGGGATTTGCTTCTGTAGTTCAGAATAGGCTGTTTAGAGAAACAGATTACTGGATGCTAACTTAATCTTCTGAAAGAACCTACTTAATTTCAGCCTGCAGAGGAATAGAGATTACTGACAGTTCCTCCAGGGAACAGAGCTATTTAATGCTGTCTATAACCAGAGCTTTTTTAATATCTTCTAAGCTTGACCAGAAAGTATGAATACATGTGTCATACTTGGATCAAGCCCCCATTTGCAGAGTATCTAGTTGCCATGAATGGCTGGCAGCAGTTTCCTGAAGCTATCAGATAAGAAATGTGTGTATGCTGCTATACCTAGGCCAGATGCAGTTACAGCTTTTGAAAATGTTGTAGTTTCACTACTCATTGAATTGGATGCACCCAGCTACTTATGGTTGGGTTCTAATTAACATCACTCTGCATTTTTCTGCAGGGTAGCATAGTGAACCTGGCATACTTAATGAGATTGCCATGCTGCTTTCACAGCTTTAACTGTCAACCTACTTTTGGTCTGAGGAAATGGAAGTGCTGTTTGTTAAAATACAAGCTGGAAGGAGTTAGAAAAAAAGTTAGAAGGAATATTTTTACTTCTGAGGTTTCCTGAGGCATGAGAAAACCAAGTCAGTGCTTAAGACTCCCCTACTTTCTAAGGATGACTGCCCAGTAAAAATATCTCTTCAGATGAAAATTTTCTTCCCCTCTGACTTGAAACAAATATCTTTCTGCCAGAGCATTTTACAGTATAGTTTGCTGTTTGTAGCAGCTTGCAGTATTTCTTGCTATATTTATGTTGCTTTCTGATCTTTGGTTGTCTGTTTCTCAAAACATCCAGGTGAGAGTAGCACTGTGAGAGGCTTAATGTTTATGAAGATGAAGAGGCAAACAACTCTCCTTTGCAGATTTTGGTTTTAAGAGGCTTGAAAAGGACTGTGTAAGCATAATGCTCTCTGCACACCTGAAACAGACTTTTATCCTCAATATGTCAGTAAGGTTAGTGAAGCTGATGCAGATAAAGAATGACTGATGTGGCCCAAGATCACCAAGCTCTTCTCAGCAGAACAGGATGAAGTATGCGTCCTTCACTGTATTGTTCTAACAACTTGCTTGTGTTTTCTGAATGTCTTCTCAGTATTTTATTTGCTTGGACAAAACAAATGCCTACTGCTCTTCAATTTCCAAATAGCCATTCCTCATGTAAGGGTAAATGCTATATCATTGTGTTTGCTAATAGGATTTTTGCAGCATATTTTTTATGTTGTCATCAGGAGAGATTTTCCTGACAGATGTAGGAGTTTAGTTTGAAGAACACTGGCTTTTTGGAGGATATTGTACCTCTGTGTTGAGATGTACTTGATAAACTGTATGATATTAAAAGTGAGCTAGTGGTTTTTTACAATACCTCCCTGTCCTGGGTCTGGCCATGCCAGATTCAACCTCCCCAAGCAGTCATCACAGGTGAGCTGAGTTAGCCTGGGCTGTTTTCCACACCACCTGACATCACTTCCCCATAAAGGGACTGGTTGTGGAGGGGCAGGGGCTTGGTGTCTCCAGGAGTGTGGCTGAAGCATTGGGTTGGTGAGTCCTTGTGTTGTGCACTGTTTTGTAATTCTTGGGCTGGTAAAATATTCTGTGTTATCACCTGGTGTTAGTGTAATTGGCTGTTACTATTCTATGTTCACAATGACTTTGTCAGTAAACTGTTCTTACCCTGACCCACGGAGGCTCTGTTTCTCCTGTGAGAGAGTGGTGTGTGGTGCTCAGCTACTGCTTGGGGCTGAGCTACCACACTCCCCTTCATTTCTACTGGTCACTAATGTTTTTCACATCACTAACACATTGTAGAGGGGAGTGCCTTTAAAAACATTTGTGTATCAAGTGTTTACATGTGTACACTAGTGAGGGATGTGTACACTAGTGAAGGATGTTAATGTTATTGCTGTCATTGCTTACAAATTGTAAATTACAGCAAATACTGTGTAACAACTCATCCTCAATTTGTGGAGTGCAAAGAAAAAGCTTGCTAGGATTAAGAAATCTGTGGAATTTCCCTTAATTACTTAAGGATTCTGAGACCAGGCTTCACTTTCTTGTTTGACCAAAGCTAAATATAAGAATTGCAAGGCTGGATCTGGCAAATTAGTCAGACCAAAAGTCCTGTCCCAACACTGGGTAACAACAAATTCCTAGCAAAAGAGTACAAGCATAGGCTGTGCTTACCATCTTTTTTATCTTGGAAGCACCTGGCACCAATAATGTTGTCAGCAATAAACTTTGTAACTCTGCTTACCCACACTTTGAACTTGTTCCTAGTTCATGGATCCTTTAGCAGTTGGCTTCACAACTTAGTTATGCTTCATATTGTGAAAGTAGTTCTTTTATCAGCTTAGAACCTGTGGCCTTATAACCAGAGTTGACTCTTCAATCCAGTACTGTGAGAAATAGATATTTATTCCCTCCCCCTTCCTTTTTTGCATTCTCTAGGCTGAGTGCTGTGCTATTGACTGTGGTGGAATCTAGGCTCCTGAGTTACAAAGTGAAAGCAAATGCCTACTCTAGATGTAAATGCAAGTTGCATTTTCTGCCTCTCTCCCAGTTACTTGGCATTGTAGCATGTCAGTGACAGCTTGGGGCAGGTGTGGTTTCCATTTCTGTGTGATGAACCACTTGTATGCTTATCTTTTGAAAACGTGATGACAGATTGGGAATGCATCCAGTTAGACAAAGCATGTCCTCCTCAACACTTGCTTGTGTTGGTGGATGCTGTGCTCAGTCAATTAACAGTTTGTCAACAGCTGATTACAGAATGGCAAAATTAAGATAGCACCTCCAGCTAAGTAGATTTTCCTTCTCTTAGGGCATCAGCACGTTGGTAGTGTAGTGACATTCTCTTTCCAGACTGAGCTTGGTTTCCTTGCTGGTACTGCTGCCTTCTCTTGCTGTGCAGAACATCAGTCTGAACAGCACCTTCATTGCAGTTACCAAGACTCCAAAGGCTTTCTCAATTTTCCTTCACAATGACAAAGAATTAACACTGGCCTTGAAATGCCTCTGTGATAAATCAAGCCTTAAGTCACTGTAAGACTGTGGAAAAAGACTCTGTTTCACAGAAGGTGAAGGGGCTGTTTTAATCCTGGAGTTGTAGAACAGCTCAGGTTGGAAAGGACCTCTAAAGATTATCTGGTCCAGCCTTCCATGGAAGAGATTACGTCTCAGATGTCAGGCACTTTCTTAAACCTGAAACTGGGATAGTAGCTTGAAGGCTGCCTGTGGAGACTTGCCTTATGCTGCAGTGTAAGAAGAATGGTTTTAAGATGGAACGCAATGCTTGTTAGCTCTAAGCAGCCCTGCAGTTCATCCTGGTTTAGAGTTGCTGCTGGAGTTTGGGCAGGCTCTTAAAGCCAAGTTGCCAAAAAAGCCATTTCACATTCAGCCTTTGATCTATACATATGCACACAGCTCTGCATGGCTGAGGGGAGAAACAGGAGCTCTCATGTGTGTGACTTCTTTACCATTCATGCTGCTTATCCCCTTTACCTGGATTTATATGTACATTTTGCATTCTGCTTTTGTTTGGGAAAAGTATGGGGAGAAGAGGCTGAAAGGCATTTTTGAAGGCAAATAGGCTGAGAGTTCATTTCTAATAGCTCAAATGATCTGACCCCAAAAGTTTTATTACTTATTCAGAAAGCTTAGCATGAAGCAATTAAAAGTGTAAAATCACTATGTCCAAGTGAAAGAATATTGAATAGATGTTAGTGTTATCCCAGCAACTATAGGCCAGTCAGCCTCACTTCTGTCCCTGTAAAGGTGATGGAACAGCTTGTTTTGGATGCCATCTCCAAACAACTGGAAGAGAAGAAGGTCATGAGCAGTAGTCAGCATGGATTCACCAAGGGGAGATCGTGCTCGACCAATCTCATGGCCTTCTATGATCTCATCACTGGCTGGGTGGATGGAGGGAGAGCAGTGGATGGCATCTACCTTGACTTCAGCAAGGCTTTCGACACTGTCTCCCATGACATCCTGATAGCAAAGCTGAGAGAGCATGGGATAGATGAGTGGGCAGTGAGGGGGGCTGAGAACTGGCTGTCGGGCTGGGCTCAGAGGGTCGTGATCAGTGGAGCAGAATCTGACTGGAGGCCTGTGACCAGTGGTGTCCCCAGGGCTGGTGTTGGGTCCAGTCCTGTTCAATATCTTCACTGACGACCTTGCTGAGGGAACAGCACCCACCCTCAGCAAGTGCNAGCTGGGCAGGGAGAAATCTAATGAAATTCAACAAGAGCAAGTGTAAAGTCTTGCACCTGGGGAGGAATAACTGCTGGAATCAGTACAGGCTGGGGGTGACCTGCTGGAGAAGAGCTCTGTGGAGAAGGACCTGGGGGTCCTGGTTGATGACAAGTTGGCCATGAGCCAGCACTGTGCACTGCTGGCTAAGAGGGCCAATGGGATCCTGGGGGGCATCAGGAAGAATGTGTCCAGCAGGTCAAAGGAGGTGATCCTCCCCCTCTACTCTGCCCTGGTCAGGCCCCACCTGGAGTACTGTGTCCAGTTCTGGGCTCCCTGGGATAAAACAGACAGGGATCTCCTGGAGAGAGTCCAGAGAAGGGCTACAGAGATGATGAAGGGCCTGAAATATCTCCCCTGTGAGGAAAGGCTGGGTGAGCTGGGACTGTTTAGTCTAGAGAGAAGACTAAGGGGGGACCTAATTAGTGTTTATAAATATCTTAGGCATGGGAGGCAGGGGAAATGGCCAGCCCCTTTTCAGTGTCTGTGGGGACAGGACAAGGGGCAATGGCTGCAAGTTGGAGCACAGGAAGTTCCGTACAAACATGGGGCAGAACTTTTCCCCAGTGAGGGTGAGGGAGCCCTGGGACAGGCTGCCCAGGGGGTGTGGAGTTTCCATCTCTGGAGATATTCAAGACCTGTCTGGACACCTATCTGAGTGATATGTCCTAGGGAGCTGCTTTGGCAGGGGGGTTGGACCCCATGATCTCTCGAGGTCCCTTCCAACCCCTGTGATTCTGTACTCTCAGGGATAGAAATCCACCTTAATACATCCACAAATATCTTGCAAGATCCACAGATTCAGAAAATACAATATCATTCTATGTGTTCAGAAACCTGACTTGAGTCTCTTATGTTTTCAATTTTTCTGTCTTGACTTTTGCCAGAAATATGATGGTAAAACTCTTCACTTTAGAAGCATGCAGTACAATGACATCTTCATTGAATGCTTCACTGATGTCTTCTCCTGTCCACTCTCTCTTTTCCCCAGTTCTTTCTGGCAGAAATCACTTCTGCAATTTACTTTAATGGGATGCTTCCAGTCTAGGGAGAATTGCTACAAGACACACATAAATCTGAATGATCTTTGTGTCATGCTGAGTACTTATGAACTTCATATTCAGGAGTTGCTTTACTTTGATAGAGCTCCACGGATTGCAGTGGACTGTTTCTAGCATCCCCATTTTTAATGGCATCGAAGCAAGAGGGTCAGTATCATTAGATGCAGTAGACATTAATTTTCATATAGACTGGGATTTTTTGGGTTTTTTCCAGTTGCTTCCTCACATGCATGTTCTGGAGAATAGCAATGGTAGGGGACAGTTCTATGTAGGTCTTCCATTGCAGTTTAACTTCATTGACTTCAATCATAATAATAGATGTAAGAAAATCTAATTAAAATGAAATAGTCTGTTAACAACCTGCTGTTTTCTTCTTGGGACATATGTGAGCTCATTACTAGTCTCTTGGTGGCTGTTGGTTTAGCAAATATTTAGAAAATTCTTTTGCTACATCTACAGAAGTAACAAGCTTGTTTCACCTTGTGCCCTCATACACCTTTTAAATGACAATCCAAATTTGAAGTAAAAGTAATAAAATAGTTTAGTTCATATTATCTGTACCTTTAGCAACATTTTTCCTTAGTTTAAAAACCATGGGGATAAATTGAATATAGCAGGAACTGCTGTGTCTGGATTTTGCAGCTCCCAGCTTTTGACAGCTAGTCTACATTGTCTGCCCTGGAGAACATTCAGCTGCACATAAAGATAGGCAATAAAATTACTACTTGGAGGCCTTTGTGTTAAACAGTCAATGTTGGCTGAAACATAGAAGAATGCTCAGAAACCTTTTCCACTTAATAGAAAACAAGATCTGTCATGATACTCTGTAAAAAAAAGTGGGTTTTTTCTGGAATTATCTCCACTAATTACCAGGTTATGGTTCAGATTTCCTTGCTAAAGTGAATTTGGACTTTAATTGCTTTAAAAGGAACGGTTCCATAGTCTTGTCTTGATTTTCTTGTCAAAACATTGTTTCTTAATGCATTACTTCCATTACAGTAAATTGAAGGAGAAGGAAAAAAAGCTAAAAAAGAAACATTAAAACTGTGCAAGACATGGTGACAGATTTGAGACCTGAATTATTATACATTCTTGGAAGAAGAGAAAATGCCCCCTCCACTCTCTTCCACCAGCTTGTACTGTGCATAGAAGCATGGTATGACAGCTGCTTGCCTAGTTCTTTTCCTTTAGGTGATCAGCCAGGAGCATGGAGATAATAGTAGAAGGCAGACCTTCAAGATCCTCTCCTACCCTCTGGCCCAAGAATGGGTGAGCATCCAGGAAGCTCTTATGGATTTGATCTGGGGTTTTTTAAAAGCTTAGTGAATACTGAGCACTTTGCATCCTGTATATTATAGAAACCAAAGAGAATTAGGCTCTTTGCCAGGTTTTAAAATGTACTTGGTCTAAGCATTGGAAATGAAGCACTTTGCTGTGTGAATTTGGATTCAATTTTCAATATTTCTTCTGAAAATCAAGCACAGCTGATTTTGAATATGTTAGACAAAGGCATAAAGGTTAAGAGGGAGTCAAAAAAATATTGTGGACTACAGTAAGGTCTGAGCTGAAAAGCTTCTGCAAGCTACTTGTGAAGTGTGTTCCAGTTATCTTACAACTGTTACTAAAAATATCTTCAGATCACTGTAAAATTTGAATTTCAGATCATACAATGGAACACATGTACATATATTAAAAGAAAAATGATAAAATTAGCCCAATTCCACTAAGATATTGCTTGAACAGATGCTTGCTTTGAGCTGGCATAGTATCAAGTGTGTAGGAGAAGGGATCAAGCTACCAGTGGGGGTAACAAGAATGGGTTCCAGTCCTTTCTCCAACAATTCACCTCACCTTCTGGTGAACTTCCTTCTGTCTGCAAATGGACTGAGGAACATAGTTTAAAAGCTCTAGTAAAAGACACATAAGCAAACAGAGATATACTCCCAAAGGTTTTACTGCTGTTTCACTAGTGAAATTCTGTATGCAGATATTGAAATGCAAGTACTGAAAAATGCTAATCTTTTCCTTTTTGGTTTACTTTGCACATTCACTGCTATCAGTTCTGCCTGATTTGCTCATGTATCTAAGTTCTTGAATTACAAACTGCTGAGAGATACTTAAAAATAAGAGGTGAAAAGTAGAGGGGTGTTGCCTTTGAACATCAAATGAGAAATGAAAGCCAGCAGTGGAAGTCTGTCCTGTCATGGTGTTTTTTAATAGATCACATTATCTTTGGAGGAGGCCAGCAGAACATAGGATACTCCTTTAACTTTGCATGGATGTGCACAAAGTAATTATTTATCCCATACAAATGGGAATATGAAAGTATTAATCATTGCCAAATCTAAGTCAATTAATCCTTGTTTTTAATAAAAGGATTTGATCCCAACCCCACACTAGAAAGACTGCCATTTATTTCAGGAAAGGTAGAAATGGACTCAAATTGTGTAGGAAAAATTCAAGCTCTGAGCACATAAGCAACACAGCTTTGTGGTTTTTTTAATTCTTTGAGTATTGGATACTTTTGCAGGTTTGGGTGGGAGAAGTGCATTTGAGGGGAAGAAATAGAAGAATTAATGTAAAATGCATTTTAGAAATGTACTCTTGAGAGTTAATGCACTCTACAGTGCACTAGCTTGGGCAAGTTTAGAACTACTGATTCTCAAAGCTTTACTACTTAAACTTGGTTTTTTTCCTTTTTGCAGCAGACATTAAATTTCTTTTATATTGGGAATGCATTAGCAGTGTATAGGCATAAAGAGTAGCCTAAGATTTCCAGGAGGAAAGGTAGAGAAGGAGTCTAAAAATCACAAATAGCTTATACTTTTGTCAGTATTGAAACATGTTATAAGCCTCCTGTTGCAAGCTGATGTGAGGGAGCAGCAAAACCCAGCTGCTCTGCGCAGAAAGAGGAGCCAGGAGCAGAGCATGATGATAATGCAGGCAGGAGAGGTGATCAGGAGGGATCAGGGTCAGGTGTAGACCAGTGACCATAAGCTGTGATGAGGCAGGTCTGGGATCTAATCAGATCTAGCCACCTGGGCAGTGGGTGTTGGTCATGGAGTTACAAGCCTATGCACACCTGGGATGGAGCAGAGACAGAGGCCTGCAGTTGAGCCTCAGCTTAAAAATCAGTGCCCAAGGAAAGGAAGGACATGCTATTATTTCTAACTTTCTTCACAACAGCTCTTATCAGCAAAGGAACTAACCTTGGACTTAGCCAGATAAACCACTAATTTCCCCCGATTTACACTTCTAGAAGGGGAATGTACACTGGGCTGACAGCTGGATTAGTCATTTCTAAATTATGTATATTTACTGTGAATCTCTTTCATGTACTTTTCCACAACCCCAGAATGCATGTGGTTGCAGTAGAATTGGATTAGCACAGTATTTTGCTTACTACCTTCTGCCTATATTTTAGTAGTCTTTGCTGTTGCCAGTGCTTGGGATCCAGTTCAGAGTACATTGTAACAAGTGGAATTGCTTTCATCATATTTGCTGAACCTGGAATGAATGCTAATATGATAATATTCAACATTTCAGAATAGTATTTTTTAGAACTGAAATATTTTCTGGCTGCTCTAGTTCCTGCCTTCTATGTATCCACAAACATGAGTTTAAATTCTTAGCAATTGCTACAGTAATATAAAGAGAGTTATCAAATATTTTAATGTCTTGGATATCACTAGCAGAAACTGTGGGTAACTGATACAACACAGTTAATTGCCCTGCCAGTGTTTTAGATTACACTTCTCCTACATTTTCAACCTCTAAAAGCAGGAGAAACTAGCATTGAAAACTGCTGTGCTCTGAAGGTATGAACTTGTAGTCAATTAGACCTGGAAAAGATTCTGTCAGGTAATAACTTGTGTGGTGCTTGAGAGAGAGAGTTTCTTACTGCAGAGATGATGGTGAACTTGAAGTTTAAAAATTACTTCATAAAATATATAAATGCCAAAACAATAATGATTTAAATTAGTACTTGGAAGGTCAGTACATTAGGCCTATCTTGACAAGGGAAGTTGAGATTTGGTAAAATGCTTCATCCCTAAGTGATGTATTTCAGCTATGAATTGTCATCAAAGTGCCTCAAAGTCATCTCTCCCTGGTCTTTTATGTAATAGACGTTAATGTAGTGGAACTTTCTCTTATATTTTCAATTTGGGCTAATATTTACCATGTTTCAGGCATTTAGTGTTTATTCAGAAAGTGACACTTGTGCCAAAAAGCCACCATGAAAGATTTTATTTAAAGATCTGGCTTCCCCTTGAAAAAAATTCCTTTCTGATAAATATTATGGCAGCTCATGAGTCATAGAAGATCTATTCCCTCTGAATAGTGACACTATTCAACGTTGGGTTTTGGTAGTGTAGGATTTTTAGCAGCTTAAGCCACTGCAGTTGTAGTTCTTGTTGAAGAACTGCCTTGCCTAGAAATAGGAGAAATTTGATTCCATATGTGTAATTAAGAAGAAAGTATTTTTCCTGAGCTGCACACACCTCATTGAAGTTCTCTTTCCACAGCTACCTGTGGGAACATGCAGTACAGAACTGGATCTAAGTGCTTGAAACATCTCAAATGGAAAATACTGGGGGCAAGGCTGTTGTGTGCATTAAAGGTAGAAGAGGGGCTGCTGGAGAATATCTTCTAACGTGGGATTCCCCAAGAGGAAAACCTGTTGTCATTGGTGTGTATGTAGCAACTCCAAAGGACAATGAGTGGCTTAGGCCAAGAACAAGACAAAGGGATTTAGAACTGGAAGCAGGCCTGCAGAATGATAGATAGCTAGTGGATTAGTCAGTACATGGAAACTTTATTTGGCACTCATGTAGTCTTCAGGCTCAAAGAAGAACCACAATGTTCCCTTGGGAGATTATTTTAAGATCCCAAAGAATGTATGTGCTGTTCTTCAGTGTTGAGCAATTTCATCACGTGCTCATCCAGCCTGGGTTTTTTTAATTTCAGAAGTAACAAGTGCAGAGCATCCCCTGGATACATAGCTACTGGTGTTCTAGGGGGGGAAAAAGTAGTGGGGAAATGGGAGGGGGGTGTGTGTGGAAATAAATCTAGTTTCCAGCTCTGTGGTAGGTTGTTATTTTCCTGCAGGATCCATTTTGCAGCACATTACAGCCTGTGATTTTTCTCACTTCTTTTAGTGGTGCATTCCCAGCCACTAGAAAGGCAATGCATACCACATTTGACATGTCACTTATGGGAAATTGGTTAAGCTGCTAATTAGAAATCTAATTCAAATTAATTGTAGAATTGTTTTCAAGGATAAATTTCAACCAGAATTCTTGAAGCTTACTCTTGAGTGTATAGGGAGGTTTCTGGTATTGATGTTTTAGAATTAAATTGAGTAATTGAACCAAAATGGGTTTGAAGTACAGATGTGCATAATAACTTTAATCTGAACTTGACTATTTCAATTGCTGAAAAAGTTGCTTTCTTGTGAAGTACCTTTTCACCTACAACATTACAGTTGAATTACAGCATTGCAAACAGTATTAGTTGGCTATTAGAATATCAAAGCTATAGGTTATTGTGGAACTGATCTTGTCCTTATGTCTGATCAGAGGTTTAATATGAAGCACTATTTTCTGCCAATAACTGGGTGACAGATACGTGCTGATACAAGCAGATTAAGAGAAAGTGGCTGGTTTTGAATGTTGGAGCTAGAAAGACTTTGATAACAAATATTGATCTGCTTGCACTTGTTACCTAATCTGTATAGTAAGGTTGACTCTAAAGTCAGGTTCATGAGGGCAAAGTTGAGTGTACTGTCATATAACATTCCCATTTACTTTGCCTTACAAACATTCAGTAAAGCTATATATATATATACACACAAGTCTGGTAAAAAAATGAACCTATTATAAAGAACTTTGTCAAGTATTGATTTGCCAAAATAAGATATTAGCTCAAATTTTTACTAAAACAAACAATTCCAGTTCACTCTCCAGCCAATCTTGACTACTGCCAGTGGCTGAGGGGTAGTGACAGGCAAGAGAAGGATTGAATATACCTTACATTCTGCCAGAGAATTTTGACTAAGCTCCAAAATACCATTCCATTAAGTTTATGCTAATGTTAAGTGCTTAATATTGGATAGTAGATGTAACCTTGAGGTGACAAATGTCACACAATATCACATACCTCATCATATACCTATGCATCACAGCCCAGACTAGAAGGGAACAGAAGTGTTTGGGAACTGAGGCTCTGGCCTTCTCCCACAGATCTGGAAGGATTAAAGCTTAGGGCAGGCCTGAAAAGGAAATGTTGTTATTGCCATTTGCTTGATGGTGTGATATGGAATGTGAGAGTACAAAGCAGTTGAATAATAGACTAGAATATCTGTAGTCTGTTCAAGAGATGAGATCCTTGCAGGCTACCTGTAATATTGCAGGATGAGGATGTGCAAGTTAGGAATGGCCAAGGTATAGTGCTTAAAAATGTACAGTATCAATTAGCACTAGCACATGGTTGTACTAGAGCTACTTCTAATGGTCAGCAATTGTGAGTAGACTTAAGGTGTGGGTAGAGTAACTGAACTGCTAGGAAATGTTTGACAGGAGATGGTAGAATGTAAGGAGAGAAAGTGCAACACAGTGTTTGTACATAAGGGAGTGAACTTGGATTTTTTTTTAGTTGATTTTCAACAACAGAACCCAATTAGTGTCTGCTGTTTGATTACTGCACAGTGCTGAGCAGGACAGAGCAGCTAGTAAGGGTTGACAGACCCAAGGGCAACAGCCGTGGGGACCAGCTTTGGAGACAGTAGGACTTTCTTAGTCTGCCACAGCCCAGGAAAGGTCTTTTTCCTTCTTTTCTGTCACTGATAATGGACAAAGCCAGCTGAGCCCATCCTGTGTCAGAGGACACTGGGAGGGTTTAACATTCCTTTCACTCTCATAGCTTTAAGTTTGCATCTCTAGTAGATATCTGGAAAAGGTATGTGTTTGTCTGGGCAAGAACGTGCAGTGTATCTCTCTGTTGTGTGGTGTCAGGGGAGAATGGTTTGGGGGTTGGAGCTCTCTGATCCTTGGGGTCCCTTCCAACCCAGACCATTCTATGATTCTATGAATGGTATAACTAGATGAACCTGTCTCTGGAGGACATGCTGCAGAGAGCAGTATAAAGGGACTGAGTGTCTTCTTCCAGAGCCCATGAAAGACCGATGGGACTGGATAAAACTGGAGGAAACAAGCACTTCTAGATTCAAGTTGGGGCCATGACTGGTGGTCTGCTTTGAAGCCCATGGCAGTTCTGGAAGCAAAGTACTTTGCACAGCACTGTAGCTGCAATAATGGAGTATGCTACCCAGAGACAAATCTCACGTCTGCATCAGAACCCATGTGCAATAGGTGGCACTGTTAGTTTATAACTCTGGCACACCACCCACAGATGAGGGGGAGTTGATGGTAGCTGCAGTCCAAAAATAAACTGATGTATGCTGGGCTGAACAGGGAGTGAAGACTGCTATTGCAGGTCAGGGGCTTGATGGGCACATTCAGCTTGCAAAAGTCAAATGAGATGTGTGGAAGCAACCATCAAGTGATCCTCTGAGCCATGGCTGTTGTGCTTCTAGTTCTACCTCCAAATACAAGATGCCCCAAAAAAGATCAGCAAAACTTTCAGTGCCTGACATACACCCAGACCTGAAGTTCTGCATTTTGCTTTTAAGTTCAAATCTGGCATATATTCATGCTTTGTTCCTTCTCCTTCCTCCACTGTTTGCTGCTGCAGGTTTAAGGGCAGCTTATGCCCCCTGGTCTTCCTCATGAAAGGGAGGTTTTTTGAAGTGTGCTGTGATTCTCTGTTTCTGAGTGACTGGATTTTAAATTTTCCACTGCTGTCAATGACGTAAAGGACTTGAGCACAGGAATTGTGTTGCTCTGGGTAGTCAGCATACTCATCAACTGCTGTGTGTGATTGAGATATGTCAATATGATGATTTCAGGACAGCTGTGTGAAGTTCAAGGAGCTGAATAAACTTTGCACTCCGCATTTCAGTAGGAGAAAGCTCTCTATGCAGGACAGATACCCAGTGGAGACAGACTGTTCTAATTTTTAAAATCATGAAAGGCTTTTGACACTTGCTTTATTAATTTTCCACTAAGGACAGTGAGTCCCTAAAATAACTGTTTAGCTAACCTCTGTATGAACAGGCTCTGCCTTTTACTACTAAAATTGGAAGTACTCATTGTACTAATGGATTTTGGCTCTTCTCTGTTGCTTTACCTTTATCTTTTAAGCAGAGATGTTATTATTTGAACATTGGTTTTTCTGAGTAAAAAGATAAAACGTGCATTTGAAATTAATCCTCCTTCTCCTCTTTGCTGCCCTCTTCCCTCAGAATTTCCTCACAGAAGCTCAGAACTGCACTGCAGTTGTCAATGTGCAGTCCTGCCAGCTAAGCTGATGCCACTATGAGACTTTGCCTAGCTTTTCTAGAATAACTATTCTTAGGGACCAGCATGTTTAGCTTGGTTTCTGTAAGTCTTCATTCTCAGGACATGACTTCACTAACCCAGTTAATAAAGCTAGTGTCATCTGCTGTGAATTGTGGAGAGGTGTGTTGACTCTGTTTTGAGCAGTTGGTGTATTACCAATTATTTCTGTGCATTAAGTATTTCATCTTATTTTCATCCTGTTTCACGAGTTTAAAAGCTCAGTGTGAAGGCTTAGGGCTGCTTTGATGGACAAAGTTAATCACTTCAGTGTTTCAAGCCCCCTGCCTGATATATCAAGTCTCAAAGACATATTGGCTTGCTAACTTTGAATCCTAAAAGCCTAACTGAAGTATTACCAGCAGGCTTCAAACTACTTTCCTGACTAGCTAGAAGGGGACAAACATCAGCTGCAGCTGTATACAAGGGGGCTGAGCTGAATCTTGGAGTTGTATCACACATTTGCATGCAATTAATTTTCATCTGATTTAAGATCTCCTCAAATTCTTTGAAAAGAAGGCAGCTTGCTTTTCAGAGACATTCTATAAAATTGCTTATCTTCCATATGTCTCTTTGGGAGGGAGGGGAAGAAGTCTTGTTCTAGAACAACTTGAAGTATAGTCTGTGAAAAATGAGTGTGTAGCCATCCTAATAGAAGATTATTCAGGGACTACATTTTAGAAAAGTTATATAAAAATATAGACTGAATCTGCAGTATTTGGATTCATGCTTATCTACATTTTATGTGAATATCATCCATTTGGAATCAAAAGAATTTCCAGGATGAAATAAATATATCCCTAATATTCCTGGGTGTGCTTTGAGGACTCTCTCAAAGATTTTTCATGGTTTTTCTAAAATACTTTAATCTGAAGGTGCTCCCAGATTGCCAGTGTGTCTGACAAAACCTTTTTCTCCCCTTAACAAGCCTTCAGTGCAAATGGTGCCTTGAACAAGCTTGCTGTCTCTGCTCCTGTGGAGGCCCCATTTGTTCACTTCTCTGCCATGTCATTATTGAATTGCAGTGATGCCTTCTACACGTGAAGCCAGGAACTTTTCAGTGCATAGTAATCTCTCAGGGTTGTCTTGGCATGTTTCTAGCAGTGCTGGTTGGACCTTACCCAGAGCTTAGGTACTGCTCCCAGGACATTCCCAGGTTTGTGTGTGGATGGTGCAGCTGAAGTCCCAGTAACTGAGGAATTTGCATTCCTCTTCTGGCATCCATGGTGACTGTCACAACACCACTCTCACACCTGTGTGTGTTCAGATCTCTCTGACTGAATGTGGAGGTGACAGGAGAGTAACTTTAGTACTTGTTGAAATTTGTGAAGACCTTCCCATGAGCTCCAGTGGATGTTATATTAGAATCAAACCTTATCATCCTTTCACTGAAATTCAGCCTATCTATTTGGATGCCTGTATATGATTCACCAATATATCCTCTGTGATATGAAGAGGATCAGTGCTATAAAACAGGGCTTTTCAAACAGGGTTTGAGAGGGTTGCCACTGATGAAAATGTCCCACATAGTACTCACCAATTGCTGCAGCAACTGGCTTTTCTTGCCCCTCTAAATGGAGAACCAGCTCCCCTCAGTCTAGCAGCTATCACCATTCAGACACTAGCAAGTGGCTGTGGGCATTTCATCTGGACATATGTGGCTGCCACTGCCCAGACCCTGATGCTGGGTAGGGGCTAACCACAGCTGTGGGGTGGGTGTCTGTAACAGCCAAATATTAGTGAATGATGGGTGCCTGTGTGCAGGCACTAACATCCACTCAGTGCCTACAGAGGGATGGGAAGGAACAGTTTCAGTATAGCTTGTCCCCCTCTTATGGTATGGGTGCATCTGCTATCAGTTGTGTGCATGTCAGTAGGAAGTGAAGAACTGAAAGAGCAGGTCTCTCCTGAGCCAAGTGCTGCACCAACTGCTGTGAGGTGGTTGTCATCTAGTCCTGCACTGTGAACAGAACAAATGCATGAATGGCAATTTAGCTTGTGTTCTCTGAAGGGCTGTGAGGATATTGACCATTTTAGATGTGGAATAAGCACTTCAGTTTCCCAAGTGAATTAAAGTGTGTTCCAGCAGTGATAGGCAGTCCCTTAGACACTATTTACAAAGCCTGCAGCTTCTGTGATAGTCTCCCCTATTGACCCTTCCTTTTTACTGTGCTTTCCCTGCCAGTCTGTCAGAGGAGAGATCTGAATGTCTGCTCTGCTTTCCAGGTGTAGAAATAATTTGAGAAGGTCACAAGCTAACTGCCTAAAGTCTCTGAGCAGGAGAAAAAGTTGTGTTGGCATTAGGTAAAGAATGGCTTGGGGTATTTTTGTCCCCTCTCATGCAGAACATGCCTGTAGTAACTGGTAGGAAGGCAAGCAGAAATAGCCTGGTTAATGTCTTCTCTATTCTGAAACCTCTCCTGTGACCCCGTTGCACCAAAGAAGAGCACACAATTTTAGTGGTTTGGCAACTCACAAGTAAGGCTGATGTAAAAATTTCTTCTAGAATAGAACTGCTCCTGCCTGCAGTTAGAGTGTTAATGGAATGGATGTTGTATTTTGACTGCAAATAAAAGAAGTTTCAACTGAAATAACTCCCAGCATTCATACTTTTGTTCTAGGAAATAACTTTGATTTTTTTTATTTTTAAGGTGAAAGTATTAAGGTGCTAAGAGTCGTAATTGGGTTACCAATTCTTGAAGTTTACAATGTCAAAGATAAGTGCCCCTGCCCCATAGGAAGCTCTGTATGTCTATATTGGGTGCTTTTTAGTTTTCTTGCTTTTCACTTCTTTTTGAGGGGTTTGAGATGTGTATTTCCTAGTACTTAAAAGAACTTGGCATACAGCAGTTAAATACTAAATATCAGAGCACAGTGTGGGCTGATACCTGGCTGGGGAACCAGGAGCTGCAGGGGATTCCTGGACATTCCTTGCCAGCCAGGGCCTGTCCCACTGCCCCTGTTCAGAAGCAGGGCAGGCTGGGTGGCAGTCCCTGGCCCAGGATATCAGGCCCCTCTGGGCACCTGCCAAGGTCAGCTGGGAAGTCAGCCCGTGGACCAGTCTGTGTCTGGGTTTAGAGGGATCCATTGCCAGGTACAGGCATGGCTGTGAGATACAGCTGAGACTTAGGTCAGCCAAGGGAGCAAGAGGTGACAGCTTCAGCTTACCAGGGAGGAAGGGGGGAAGCCCCACAAGATATCTTAGCAGCACTATTGAGGCAGTTTCTGGCTTTCTTCAGAGCTTATCAGCTTACTGGCCTTGAAATCTAGGGGGAAGAGGGATGCTCTAGGCCCTCACATCAAGAGCCTGTGTAAATAGGCAGAAAATAAAAGGAAGGAAGTCATTGGGATTTCACTGTGCTGTGAACTTGCTGCACGCTCACTCTTGTGCATTGACCAGAGTGGTCATCAATCCAGTAGTGTCTACAGTAGGTCTGCAGAATTTTGCTTTGTTATCACTTAATGTATACAAATAATTGATTTAGTTGTACTATTGAAACCTTACTAAGGTTGAATCTAGCTTTTGAATTGAATTTGCTATGTCTTCCAGTACTAAATTTGCTATACATAAATTTGCTGTGTCTTCCAGTACTAAACCTATTTATTTACTCCCACCTGGAGTGTTGTGTCCAGTTCTGGGCTCCTTGGTTTAAAAAGGACAGGGACCTTCTGGAGAGAGTCCAAAGAAGGGCTGTGAAGATGATTAGGGGCCTGGAGCATCTCCCCTATGAGGATAGGCTGAGTAAGTTGGGACTCTTCAGCCTTGAGAAGAGAAGACTAAGGGGGGACCTAATTAAAGTCTATAATTATCTTAAGCAGGGGATGCAGGGGGAATCAGCCAGCCCCTTTTCAGTGTCTGTGGGGACAGGACAAGGGGCAATGGCTGCAAGTTGGAGCACAGGGAGTTCCACACCAACATGGGGAAGAACTTTTCCCCAGTGAGGGTGAGGGAGCCCTGGAATAGGCTGCCCAGGGAGGTGGTGGAGTCTCCTTCTCTGGAGATAGTCAAGTCTCACCTGGATGCCTATCTGTGTAATATGAGATAGGGAGCTGCTTTGGCAGGGGGGTTGGACCCGATGATCTCTTGAGGTCCCTTCCAACCCCTATGATTCTGTGATTCTATGATTTGGAGGAGGAAAAATTGTGGGTGAAAAGGAAGCTTCACGCTGCTTCTATTGCGTGAATAGAATTCTCCTGCTGATTTCTTTTGGTGGTTGCTGGGACCCCTTTCAGACCATGTGCATGATGAATTTTAACTGAACTATTGCCACCAGGACATTCATCACTGCTGAGAGCTCTGAGCAGGTCCCAGTCAGTGGTGGAAGCTTGTGTGGCCTGGGCAGCTTGTTGGCTTCCAGGGTAACAATCCTAGGGAAGTTGGAGCAGAGCTAAGGATGGCAGTGACTTGTAAGTAATAGCAGTAGGCATGACCAGGGCAAGTAGTTTAAGATGGTTTATGCTGCCATATTGGAATTGGCATACTTAATGACAAGCTGGTGACAGTTACTTAGTATGATGAGAACAGCTAATCTCAGTGGGACTGTGGTGGAGAGAGGTACTTGGGTCAGCAAGGGTACTGGCGTCTGCGTGGGCTTTATCTACACTTCCCACCATGTTAAGACACTTGTGAGCTTGTTTGACAAGCATGTTCTCAGGCAGTGCATCTGGAAGGACACTGCTTCATAAAGAAATCTACCATGTAGTTTGTCAGGTAGGTCTCTGATGCCTTTCACACTTGCTTAGTCAGAAGTGTATTACATACAACCCTCTGCACATGGCAGAAGAAGCATCTGTTTTGTGACATGAAGACATCTGAAATGCAAGTAAATCACTTATAGTTTGTATTACTGGAATACCCATCATCCCTGTTTGTGTATTGGAACTGAGCTCTGCTAAGCACTGCACAAACACAGAACAAACACAGTTCCAGCTCCAGGAGCTTAGAAGTTTCAACATGCTGGGTTTGAAACTCAACTAAGACAAAAGTCTGTGTGCAAGGAAGAGCCTCTTGCATTATTACACCGAGTTCAGTTCAGAGTAATATCAAATATTAAAATACTCTGATCTGCTGCAAATTGAAATCCAAGTTATCACAGCAAGGTTGAGCTCAGCAAGACAAATGCTTAATTTTACTATTAAAGGTTGGCCCAGTCTCCTCTGTTGCAGCAAGACAGTCTGCAAAATAAAGGTAAATAAAAAAAATGAAGTATTAGTCTTTCTTTAATAAGCCTAAGATAGCAACCTAGTTGTTTTAGATGTTATTTATAAAATATTTTTTAATTAAAACCAGGTTTAACCAATTTGGACCCTGAAACAATTTACATTAATGCCTTTGAGAATACTGTATTCAACTTTATTAACAATTAGATCTAGCCCTTAACCCTTTGGAAACTGCTAACAAACGCTTATTCAGGAAAAGCAGCTGAGCATTCCTTTGGTTGGCTGTCTGGAGACTGCAAATGTTCCAAGGATTAAATAGATATTATTATTTTTTTGCCACTGGGCAAAGATGTCTGCCAAGTTCTCACCAGATGCATGTTAATAAAGCTGGGCTTTAGAAACAGTTCTGATACAGGGTTCAGAGCAATCCGACTCAGAGTTGCTAACAGCATAAGTAGAATTCTCCAATGACCTCTTAGCTCTGGTCTGAACTGAGATGCAAACTGAAGTGTTATTTGAGAGTCTTTCCTGAAAACAGTGAGAATTAAGTCCTGTCTTAGCTGGGAAGCAGCCTATCTGAGGAGAACTGTTACCTCCCACTGTGGGGAATCCCCAGAGATGCCAAGGACCAAATAGCGACAAAGGACCAATTGCCTTCATGGCAAGCAGTGGTGTCCAGGTCAGCTGCAGTGCAATGCCAGAAGAAGGTGGGACAAGTGGTGGTCCTCTCTGCAGAAGGTGTTCTGGGCAGTTAACACTAACAGGATGAAGGTGTTTTTCTGAGTGGTGGAGTGACGCTTTGCCAAACCTATTGGCAGCTCAGGCAAATGTTTAAGAGCTGCAAGCAGATGAGGACAGCTTGCAAGTTGCACCAGCCTAGCTGTAATTTAGAAAGGGCCTAAGACAGACATGCCTAAATCAATTACTTCTTGCTCTTAAGGTATAACATCCTCAATCTAAGCATTTACCAGCTGTTAATTACAGGAGCAAATTCAGGGGTGGGGACTAATGAGCAGAGAAATGTAGGAGACTTGCAGTTTCCTTTCCAACCCATTGCAGCAAACAGGACAGCAAATGGGAAAGCAGATTTTTTTGCTGGGTTGTTTTTGGTTTTGGTTTTTTTCTAAGTTCAGGTAGTGTGCATAGAGGTGTGGGAATGAACTTGGAAGGAGGATTCCTGTGCCTTGTTCTTCCTTCTCAGGGCGAGGTGCTGAGTTGTAGTGGTGAAAATTACAAGAGCCTTCTGCCACCTTATGCTCTTCATTCCAACTAGTGTGGGTGAGAGTCCTAAAGAATTATTACTCATGGAAGCAAGCTCAGAGCTGAAGCTGGGCCAGGAAAATCTCCCCCCCAAAAATTACTAGCAGAGCTGGCTGCCCAAGAAGACAAATTTAAGTTATTGAGAAAATATACCTGCTGTGTGACTCCACAGATGTCTAGAGTCTTATTTTGGAACTAAGTCTATCCCAAAAGCCAGAGTCCTTATTGTCTGCAATTATAAGCACAGAAGTTACTGTGCATGATTGAGGCACCAGATTTTCTTCTGGTGTTATGCAAGTGAAGTAAAATCAGGGCTTCCTCTCTTCTTTATAATTAGTCTTGACAATCCAGGGAGCTTACTAATAGGGACTTCTTCCCACAAACATTTGTTTCTGTTGAAAATTCAATCTGTTTCATCTCTTTCCTCTCTCTTCCATTACATTGTCTTCTTTTATATGTATACTCTAATAATGATTTCCTTCAGAGGTATGTATTTTCATGTGACCATTCTAGGAGACTTTCATTCTTGACAAATAAGATAAAACAATAGATCAGAAAGGAAATCCTTTGATAAGACAGAGCTGGAGGTGTGGCAGTTAACCAACAAATTAGGAGGTTGACCAAGTTTCTAGCTCAGCCTGGCTCTTATTTCATCTTGGGCAAGTAATTTAATTCACTTTATCCTTTTCTTCTTTGTAAACATGGGGATGGTACCCTTTTATAGGGATCTTGTAATCATTTAACTCCTATAAGGCTCTCAAGCTGCTTTGCTCTGTAGTGCCTAAGTACAAACTTACATTTTACTCCTAAACTAATCTTGTTTAGGAGTAAAATGTTCCTAATCAGAACAGCATTTTACTCCTAAACTATTCTTGTGTTTTGTCCAAACTGAATGCCAATTTAATTTGGTGCATGTGACCCTTTCATAATTCATATTATGTTAAAGAAACAACTTTTATCACTATAATAACTGCAAGCAAAGAATAAGGAGAGAATAAAGACATGTATTTTACAATCTATTAATTCTGGATCATTTTAAAGAGAGAAAAATACTTAGTGGATTACTTAAGCTAATATCCTTTGTCTAGGCTGCTCAAGGTCACATATAATGGATGATGTACCTTTTTGTCTACATATGCATTACGCATGGGTTTTGGACAAGCTGTAATCAGGTCTAGGAATGATGCCAATTTATTATTGGGAAAATGTATGGGATTTAGCATTTATGTAGCATTTTACATTTTTCAAGGGGAATCCTAACTAATTTACCCTTGCACATCTGCAGAGCACAATTGTCACAGGTGTCAAATACAGTTACAAGAAATTAAGTGGGTTTTCAGAGTTAATACCAAAGCCAGAATTAAACCTCAAATAATTTACTATTTGTCTTGTGATCAATTTAATAGGCCATGTGATTTCCTTTATCTCCAACAAACAGTTGCTAAAACAAGGACTGGATTAGTAGAATCAAGAGTGTTCTGGCTTTTTTCAAAGGCTTGACTCCTTGGATATTACAGTTTGATGACAGAGGTGAGCAAGTAAATATCAAATGGAAGCATCCTGTCATCAGGTCTTAAACTGTGAACATCCTGCTGTAGCTAGGAACCTCAGCTGCCAGGGGAGTGGGGTTTTTCTTTGTTCTTTACAAATTTACCCTGCTCTGTGGACTTCTGTATTCTTCACATATATATGAGTTAAGCAATTGCAGGTGACCAAGTGAAAAATTAAAAGCTATGCTCAGTGCAACAGAAAGGAGGGACTGAAGAGGTATAGAGAAAAGTTTCTCTGCTGAAAAAAGTTGTGAGTCATTATTGCCTGGGCTTGCCAAAGTCTTCTGACGGTTGGTTTTCTGTTTGCTAATTACCTATGGCTGTAGGAATGCACCTCTTACAAAGCCAGTTTCTCGTCTCTTTCTTGGGGAGAATAAACAGTTATGGTTTTAATGAAGCTTGTAGCACTATTCTACAGAAGTAAGAAAACAGCTGTAGACTGAGATCTTGCATTGCTGTATTCTTTGTGTTTGCCACCAGCAGACCTGTCTTTTTCAGGGAGTCAGGATGTCCTTTCTGAAAACCCTCTAAAGCTTTTCACTTAAAACCAGCTCACTTCTCAAAACTGCCATGCTCTAGGTTCTGAATGGAATCATAGAATCATAGAATGGTCTGGGTTGGAAGGGACCCCAAGGATCAGAGAGCTCCAACCCCCCTGCCACAGGCAGGGCCACCAACCTCCAGGTCTGGAGCTACACAAGGTTGCCCAGGGCCCCATCCAACCTGGCCTTGAACACTGCCAGGGACAGGGCATCCACTACTTCTCTGGGCAGCCTGTTCCAGCACCTCACTACTCTCTCTGTAAAAAACTTCCCCCTAATATCTAATCTAAACCTTCCCTCCTTTAGTTTTAATCCATCCCCCTTGTCC
>VZTU01010316.1:41668-59565 GCA_013400835.1 Zapornia atra
TGATCCATGGGGTCCCTTCCAACCCAGACCGTTCTATGATTCTTCTGACATTATTTATATACTTTGTCAATTTCTGTTTCTCATGGTTTCTACTTATTTGTAAACATTAGTAGATGTTGTAATAGTTATGCCTGTTCCTCTAAACTTTCCTCTTTTTTCAGCTGTGAAATTTTGTAAGAAAAGACCTTTTTATAAAGTGTCTGTTTTTTCACTTTTAAGTCTGTGTGTCTTAGGAAAATTGGGATGCTTGTTACCTCATCACCCATACAAAGCAACAGCCAGATACTCCAGAGAAAGGTGGGAAAAAAATCCCCAAAACTGAAAAAAATTCCCACCCACAACCTAAAATAAACACAAACCAGAACAAAACTTGTCCCTAACTTCTTCAATAATAATTTAAAAAAAAAAAAAAATCAATAAAGGCAGAAATACCACCCCAAGTGGGATAAACTCTTTTATTTAGCTCACTGATTTGTTTGCTCTGGCCTGGTAGGGTTCCAGGTAAGTTGTAGCCATCTCTGTATAGCTGTTGCTTGGCCCTTGCTCAGGAACCCAGTGTGAGTTGAAAGTTCCAGCCTGGCCTTGCAGGGGTGCAGTTCAGATCTCTTGTCTTTGTACCACTTGGTGCATTTAAGAATCCTACAGGGGGGTAGTTTCTTTCCTCTTAAAGCATGGGGCAGCATAAGCCAACTATATTGGGATTTAAACATTTTATTGAGACAGTCTTAATCTTCTTCACATTGCCTGCTCTGAAGGATGAATGTCTTTTCTTCATAAATGCTTTTTACTGTAGTCAACATTGCTGTGGCTATTCATATTCACATTAAAGTACAACTCCTGCTTCCTCAAAGATTAGATTTTAGAATGTTGTTCCTGTAGAATAAACCAAGTTATAATGAAAGCTAAAAGAATCTCAAAATGCCTTAAGATTTGATGTGCATTTGAGGTCACTCTAACCCTAAGTACTGTTTTAAAGTTGTAACAATGAGAGAATGACAGTGTAATGTTTCTGTGAAAGCATAATTCATCTGGATACCTTTTGGTTTTCCCCACACCATTAGGCCTATTAAGAATCTGAAATGCTCTAAAGAGGCATTAAAAATTGTTGATGAGAGAAGTTCCCATCAAAGTCCATTAGCATAAATGAGTGGTCCTCATAGCTGGGGCTGGCATACTTCATATTCTTTTTCCTATAAGAGTAAGTCTGAACTTCTGAAGAGCTTTCAGGCTCAATCTTATTCAAAGATGATCTCAGATGGCACTTAGCATTCCCATCGTTTGCAGTGCACTTCTGTGTGAGGAGCAAGTGTTCTGAGAACAAGGCGTACGTTCATTTTTGTAGAGAAAATAAAGGTGGGAGGAGGGGAAATAAGGCATGCTTGCAATAGAAGACAGCTCCCTGGACTTTCAGCTTTGCATACCTGTGGTATGAGTGTGAAGCATTAAAATGGGCATGAGCTATTCTACCAAAAAGAGAAGCTCCAATTCTGCTGTCAGAACCAATAATAGATCTTGGGATATTGAAACACCACATTGTAGGAGGCATTGTAACTTTGTGGTGTAATAAACCTCATATTAAGTAGGGTGATTCTTAGCATATCCAAACAGATAGTTATGCAGAAAGGTCACTGAGCAAAACCTGTAACTTATAAAACAACCCCAACTCATAATTTCCCCCATTCTTGCCTGTAGTACAAGTCACATCAACTAATTCAGGTCTGTAAAAGCCCATATCTATAAACATTAAAAGAAAGCAGAGTGCTGGCTCAGCCTGCCTGTGGCAAACAGCCTGGATAATCTCACCTGCCAAGGTAGGAGCAGTACCATAAACAGGGGATGTGGCTGGACTCCATAGAAGGGCTGCGAGCACGTTTGCACAAACCTGCTCACATCAGAGCAGAAGACAACCATTGGTTAGAATTACCAAAAGACTTCTGAAATAAAGAAGGCATCAGCTTGGAAAGTACTGTTTAAAAAAAAAAAAAGGCAGAAAAACTTGTAACAGTGGGAAAGAGACCTTGAGGCAGAAATAGTGGCTGCCAGAACTGGGTTTGGCACTGCTGGAAGTCTTCCCGTGGCATCAGGATCTCCCCACCTGGGCCTGGCCAAGCACCCGATGTGGTGGACACTAGGAGTAGCTTGCTTCAAGGCAGGGCACTCCCAGTGCAGACTGCAGCAAGTACAGGCCCTCCCCTGAGGGTGGGGAGGGGGGCTGGAGGGGAGGTGTGCATGTTGGCACGTGTGCCAGTCCTGTATTGTGGTTCTCTGTTGTATTACTAATGAAAAGACAACCACTGGAATGTGAAAGTCAGGAAAAGTATTCCAGAACCCAGAGAGCTTTAAAGCAAATTTAAGTTGAATTACAGCTACCTGCCCCTATCCTTGAGGCAGGCAAGGTGTTAAGTCAGAGATGCTGGAATAGCTTATTGAGCTCCATATTCAGAGAACATCTCAGCACACAAATAAGAAATAGATGTTTCCATAGAGTCTAGGCAGGTAAATACCTGGCTATGTTTTCCAACAAACCTTTTGGCATTGAGTGTTCATGATGATGTGGATGACTTGGAGAATCCCTATCTGGGTATCAGAGGTCTTGCTAAAAGTTTTCATCCAATTACAAGCAAGGAGCATATGCAGATCTGATCCAGTGCTTACTTAATCCTGCTTAACTACATGCAGGCAGATCATTATTTTTAGCTGTCTTGCAGTAATTACAGCAGGTTTTGTGCTTATTTAAATCATGCCATGTGAACACATTTTAGAAGAAAATTTTCTGTAGTGCCTTAACACTGAAATGGATTAGGAAATGGAATTTTTAGTTTCTATGGTATAAATTCGGAGCGATCTAATGTAAAGAAACATTCAACATGTTAATTGTCTGTGCATTCAAACTCTGTTTATACTCTAAGCAAACATAAAGTGTTTATTTGTAATTGTCTTAAAATTATTTGCTTAAGAAAAAGGTTAAATCACTGGTATATTAAAATGCATTGCTTATATCAGTGTAAGTATGTAAAGTAGGGAATAAAATTAGTATCCTTTATAGCTGACAGTAGAATGGGAATAACTGATCATGCTTGTGTTCCCTTGCCAGTTGGCTGTATTGTTCTGATAAAAGGCATTAAGCAGAAATCATATTTTAGAGAATTAGCCAGTGTCTAATGTCTTGAGATTCCATGCAAGCCTGGATCCTTGAGAAGCATCTCCTGCTTTGTTTAATTTGCAGCCTTTGACATCTCTTTGAAAAGGAATATTACTTACCAAATGTTGTTCCAAATAAGATTGTTTATCAATACAGGTATCTTTTCCTCTATTCCTGGTTGGATGGCCTGTAGCAGACCTTCACTATGGTGTCACCTGTCCCTGCCCTCCCTTTAATCCTGACCCTTAAGCTCTTGATTGGTTCCTCATTCATCCTTATGCAGAGCTACATGCACTCCAGCCAGTCATTGACATGGAAAGTAACACCCCTTCCTCAAGCCTGTCCTTCCTAAGGAGCCTGTATCCTGAGTAAATGAGTAAAAGACAGACTAGAATTTGTTGTGATAGCATTGTGGTCCTCCTACTGTCTTTGTCCCAATCACAGATGGTATATGATTTGTCTGATCACAATCATGTTTAATTAAGTGCCTTTTTGTGTAATCACTGGGTGTAGTCAGACTGTGTGAATGTCAGTCTTGTCCTAAATGAGCTGAATCTTTTTAATGGATCTCTGGGGATGATGAATAAGCATTGGTCTGTCTTGTACCAGTCCCTATCACTTGAGGATCTGGGTTTACATCTAAGTGGCAAATCAATCTTAATTTAGAAAAATCTAAAATATTACTGGGAGAAGATTAGTGGGAAATGCTCATCCTCTCACGTCTTGCTTTCCTTTCAGTACCAAGACTATATGTGGGTTTTATATATAAGTAGGTATTTACAATACATGCTTTTACTATACATTTTTATAATCAATTTTCAGTATCTCTTTGGGGTTTTGCTCTTGCCATCTTCTCACAGTCTTGCAAATTGTGGAAGCTACTGCTTGAAGTTGGTCTTTTGGCACAATTTCTGGCTATACAAGCACTGTTTTAACACTTTCCCTGTGCTTCTTAAAATAATAATACATTTGTCAGGAGTTAGTTGTGTGAAGCCACAAAACTTGGGGTGCAGCCTGGTTAAACAGTTGAGAAACTTGTCATGTTAATGGAAACAAGCTCTGGTTATCCATCTTTTCTTTCACATTTTGCAGTTCTCCTTGTCTATTGTAAATGTCTGTTGACTGGCAAGTTATCCACACCAGATATGCACCAGCTTCTGATTTCATTGTCACTGAGAAAGCTTTCAGCTGAAAGTCTGATTTATGGAAATCATCAAGGCTAGACCTGGAATAAAGCAAAAGTGTGTTAAGGGCAAGCTAAATATATATGCCAGAATTACTCTACAAAGACTTTGATCATTTGAGAATAAGTTTAATTTAAATCTAAGGGTCAGTGCTGGAGCCTTATTTGAGAAATATAAAAGGAATTATTATTGCTGCATGTCAGAAGTATACTGTGATGAGGAAGGATCTTTCTCTCTTAATCTGATATATTGTACTCCACCAGTTGTATATGTAATACACTACTACTTGAATATTCATGTGAACCTCAAAGTTCTCTTAAAATCCAGACTAAAAAGCTAGAATTATTTGAGATGTGGCAATTACTGACTGTAAGAAAATTGTTCTCTACTGAACACTTAGAACAAGCAAATCACTGCCAAAATACTGCTGTTAGAAAGTGTTAAACAGGGAGTGTAAATCACAAAGCTATTGTGGTGTTTTCTATAAAATAGTTTACTAAGGGATCCCAAACCATGGTAGGTACACTTACAGGAAGCAGATTCTTGAGTTCAGACAAATACTAGGGTGTTTTATTGCACAAGGATTTGAAGATCACTCTGTTCCTTAATCACTGGGCTACTGAATGCTTTACCTAGTGAGGCTGTGAATTATCTTCATTGGGTGGCTACACTCATGATTCAGAATGCGTTTGGCTATGATGCTGACTAGATCAGGCACATCTTTAGACCCAGCTCTCTAGGTTTCAATACAACACTGCCTGCTGCATGTTTTCAGGAGTGCACCAGAGCTGCTTCAGCACAGCCAGATGGGATAGAGGGCCGTTGGTGCCATTTAAGCTGAGCTTGTAAGGGGGTAAGGGCTTCAAAGAGCAACCTCTCCTTTATCTTTCAGTATCTAAACCAGTTTGTGTCCTGTGGGTTACACTGGTTGCCACAGAAGAACATAAATTTTTCTCTTGCTTACTGATGTGGGGGCAGGCAGAGGGGAGGTGTAGAGATGCTATAAAACTTCCTTCAGAGGTTCTGGCAGCACTCCATATGCACTTTGCTTGGTTTGGTAGCTTCTTTTTGTTTCATATGGGTGGTAACTCTGCTTTTAAATGACAGTGAAAGGAGGAATGTGAGCCTATTTCACAGATGCTTCACTAAAATCTGTCTATCCCCAGAGTTGCTTACCTGATATAAGAAACAAATTGTTGACTCAAATGTGTGATACAGGTAGAGCAAGAAGAGTTAATCAAGAATGAATGCTAGTGCCATGGGAAATGATCATGAATGTGATGTAGCAATTTCTTAGTGCATCTGGGGAAACTCATTTATATGCCACAGCACAGAAGAAGGACCCATTTGCCCCTGTGTCAAACCTAGTTCACTCTAGAGTCTTCACAGGTTAAATATCACAGTCTGACAAACTCGCTCGAGAGTGAAACAGTCTCTATGCATGTAGCGTGCCCACTTCTGAAAGTCTGCCATCAGGAAAGGCAGGGAAACAGCATGCTGATGGGTGTTCTTTGCAGGCAACTAAACACCCCAAATCAGGAAGTTAGAATGAAAATATCTCCCAAGATGTGAAGTGCAGCAACTCTATTAGTTACACAATATCTTCAGAAGATACGTTCACTTTGATAATGTTGCTGTTCTTCATGCACAGCTGATCTTGCAGCATTTGGTATTAAGGGACACATAATATTCCTTTAAATATTTAATAGTATTTTAATATACTGAAAACTGTCAGTGGTATGATATATATAAAACAACCTTTCCTTTTTCATTCTCTACATATAAAGATATGTTGTACAAGTTTCCCTCTCCCAAATTTATAACAGAGAAGACAGGATTCTTTCTGAGTAGCTGTAGGTATAAAATACCTAGCAGGGAAATGGCTTTTAACTCATTTTTATAGCACTGTAAGGCAATATCTTTCTAATAGCCTTTTCTCAGACCATAGAAATGCTACCATTAGAGGCAGGCTGTGGCTGTCTGTACGTCTTAGAAAGCAGGATGTCTTCCACAGTGGTTAAGACTCTTCATTAGAGTACACAACTTCATATACTCAAACAAAAATCCATTATCTATTTTTTTAATCTTTTAGAGATGTTTAAAGAAAGCTGTGCAGAACAAGCCTCTTGAAGCTTGTCAGCTTTAGAAACAGTGTTGGCCAAATTCAAATAGCTGTTACATGGAGTACATGCTACCCAAGTATGTATCTTCCCCACTTGCTAAAATGTCAAGTATCTCCAAATACATTCCCCAGTTATCTTAACAGGCATGTTCTCTCACTCAAACTTTACTTGGGAATACAGAATAAACTTTGAATATGTAACAGTTGTGTACTGGTAAGATCAAAACACTACTATCTGGTGACCTTGAGGCTGGCCTTGTCCTCCATCTCTCAGCCTGAAGTACCACATTTTGCAGCCAAACTCAAATTTGGCAGCAGCATCCAGGATTCCAAAGAAGACGCATCTTCCTCCTCTCACAGGTTTCTCATGTGCTTCACCCAGATATGCTTTCTGGTTTTTCAGGCTAATATTTGATGTAGGTAAAGAGTCTTACTGTGCTGCTTGCATAGTTTCAGACTGATTGGCTATTTTTAGCTGCCAGCACCCAGGTGAAGTGGAGTGGAGCAGAGCTGTGTGCAGCAGAGCGTTGCACTGTGAGAACGCAACCACCACCAGCACCTCCCCACTATGCCTGGAGCATGGCCACATCTAAATCCCTTTTCTTTTTCCCATTAGGTCCTGAGGGGTGATAGGTACAGATCACAGGCAAGAGGTGGCTGTGGCAAGGGTTATTTGCTGCCTCCTAAAGATAGGAGGGAAATGAACTCATGAATTTTGTTTCCTTTGGGAAGTGGTGGCTAGTGGGTTCATAAACTAACAGCCTCATAAGCTGCTTGCAGCTGTGATTTATCTGTTGGTCCGTGCTGCAGTCTAGCAGGCTGGTTCTCTGAGGGCAGAAAACAAGTTTCAAGAGACCAGCAGAAGGAGCTGTAACTGGGCTGGAGGATTTAAGTGTTGCAGAGAGGAAGATAAGCATTCCTTATGTTGAAAACGTATAACTTTTGAATAATCTGATTTAGAAAATGCAGGGGGGAAAAGTTGCAGCAAGGGTTCTAGTTCTCTGTGAAGTCATACCTGCATGTCATGTTCCAAGCATAACATTTTTGATATAAATATTTATATATTATATTTTGATATAAATATATATTTTATATAAATAATTAGGAATGTGTGTATGCATAGGAGACATACCTATATCAGTTATTTTATCCACAGAAAGGGAAAAAAGCTTCTCAATTCTTTTTCTTATACTTCAGAAAATATCTCAAAAACGTGCTTGTATTCAATGTTGTTCTAAAAAACCCACCAGTATGCTGAGAAAACACTATCCTAAAATACTAATTGTTGTAAAAGATCTGTGCATGAAAACAGAAGGCCAAAAGAAAATACATTGTTGGCATCCTAAACAGGAGCACCATCCAGTCTGATTTGAAATGCTTTTTTCCTATGGAGGAATAAACTGGATTTCTCATATAATTATGCTTTTATTAGCTTTGGTGGGAACCATTGAGAAACACACAAAGCTATTAGAAAGCAGCCCATATGCTGTCTTGCCAGAAAGGAGCAAGGGGTCACGGTGGCAATTTGGTGCCCAGCACTCCCAGGCCACTGTACACAATGTCTGCAAACTGGCTTCCAAAAGCTGCTCAAACACAATTCCTACCCATCCAGGGAGACAAGACCCCATCCAGCAGGAAATGTGGCTAAGTGGTATCTCAGGCTGGTACAGCATTGAGGAACAATGATTTGCCTACTAATAAGAATGGAAGAATTTAAAGCCCATCAGCTTTTCCAACCTTGCCTAAGTCTGTGGCAATCTGTTATTTTCCAAAGCAGTTCAGGAAGGAAAGCAATATGACCATGATATCTCCATGGCATCTCAGAAGTCCTCCATTCTCTCTCAGTGAGTATGCTAGAGAACTTTTAGAGTGTCCTGCCAGCAGCTATATAGAAACCAGTCATTCTTTTATCTTTGTAGTTTGGTTTGAACTTGCTAGTCTTTCAGTGATCATAAATGTTTTAGGGCACCCTCTGAAACTCTTCCTACAGATCTTTGTTCTGCTTTTTCCAGCTTTTGTGAACATCCTACAAATTTTATTATTTTATTGCTTCCATTCTAATGAAACCAGTCTCCTGTGTGTTGCCACAGCATTAATAAACTCTGATCATGTTTTGTATTACCTGGTAGCATAAATGTAACTTATGAACAGCAGGCTGAGATGTTAAGACATACTACAAAAAAGAAATACTGAATCTATCCATGAACCTTTCTTCTACAAGCACCAGGGTAATTTGAGATTCACAGTTTCTCATCTTTGCAGGTTTTATTGCATGTTCTGTTGACTGCAGTTTTCCCATGTTCACACATAATTGGAATTCATCTCTATTAAAATGGTATTAAAACATTTCTAGTACTAAATGAAGTGATTGCCTGCCAAATATTGGAGAATTGGGAGCATAGAGATGGGGTGAGATGGAAGTGTTCTCTGATCTAGGAGGATACTAGAAGGAATAACAATGGGGGCCGTAGGTGCAGAGACAACGGTGTGGAGCTGATCCTGTGGGCATAGAACCTGGGGAATGTGTTCCTTGCCTTCCTATTCTACTTTTTTATGTAAGTCAAATGCCTGACTATTTCCACACAATTATTAGAGGGAAGCAGTTTTCTGCTAGGGAAGCAAACTGGCTCTGAAGCAATGCCTGTGTCTCCATTGCCATTGTTGACTGTGGGTTATATTTTTCTACAATAAAGGTAGAATTTCTTTAACAACATTCTGTGGTGCAAACTTGCAAGGTGCTTATTGGGTAATGTTCATTTTTGAGTTCAGTAATCAGAGATAGGAGGGTTTTCATGGGTGAATAGTGGTAGAGAAAGGAAAGAAGCAGGGATATTTGACTCTGAAATGTCTGCTTCACAGAATATAGTAGATACCTGTCCCTGATTTGCACGTAAAATTCTGGGAATTTTTAAAAAAAATAGATGCAGCCCCTATGCCAAGGGCCTCTTGAATTCCCAGGTCTCATTTCTGTTTGAAAATCAGTTTTTATGAACTGATCCCAGGAAGAAATCAGTACCTGCAGCTCAATGGAAATCAGTGAAATGCCAAGAGAGATCAATAGTGTGTATGATCAGGCACTTGGATTGGATGTTCTCTTGAAGCAGGACTGATACTGCTCTGGCTCTGTAGTGTTGAGCATGCATTATTGAATTTTTGCTGACTTTGTTTGAAATGCAAAGCTGAAGTCATAGTTCTGTGTTTCTCCTCTGCCTTCTTATGCACGCTGCTTGAACCAGTCTGCAAGGTAAAGCTATGCTCTAATTAAAGTACTTCTTCAAGAATCCCTCCTATTATGTTACCTTTGAGATAGTATTAGACTTTAAAATGTTACTGACAAATGGTACCAAATATTAAACACTAACTATTGATTGATGTTTATATAATGTTAATCACAAGATCCTTTCCCCCACCCTATTCTGATCTGTTAATTCTTGCTATTGCATCATATCTAAAACATCTGTGTGTTTATCAGTGCTGTGAGGCATGTAGGAGAACAGAGAAACAGTATTTGATTAGGCTTCTTGGAAATCTGGAGTCGGTTCTCAGCTTGTCTAAGACTCCTTGTTAGATTGTGGTCTCTTAGGGGAGTGATAATGCTCTGAGCACACTTCCTCTCTTTCTCTGTGTTGCTGATTTAGATAGTAATAAAGAGCCCTTGTCCAAACAACGTGTATTTGCAAAATGAGCCTATACCCATGGCTGAGTTCTTGGTGTGTTACAAGATAATAAATAAGCTAAAGTATTCTTGGCACCATAAAAGCAAATGATGTCTACCCTTCTTTGTTCTTCTGTTGAATAAATAAAAAAAAATAGTTTCTTTAATTGGCATTTACATTCAGATGAACTGTTTAAGCATACGGTCTGCTTGCAGATGATCTATGAAACGCTGGCAGCATTGGTGGGAATATGAATTCAAAACACTGCATGTGCCAGATATTCTCTATGACGACTGTAAATCTCACTGTCTTTAGAGAAGTCAAGAGGTATTCCTTATTACAGCCTGTGATGTTCACTTTTTGCTTTGCTTTGCTCAGAGTTCTCTACCTCCTGGCTGCTCTGAAGTCTGAGATTTCTTAGCAACAATTGCTTTTCCATATTTGAAATTATATGTCAAGACCTTTTATATATTTACAAGACTACTGGGAAGAATGAGTGTTGAATCCCAAGTTAATCATCAGCTGTTTCATCAAAACTGTTGCATAATCTCATAAAGAGATAATTGCCAGATAATTTATGCTATTTGCTTTTGAAGGGCCTGTTTGAACTCCCATCAAAGCTGACAGAATGACTTCAGCCAAAATGTGATTGGGCCCTTTCAGTTTGACTTATTAGTCCTCTTCAGCTCTCTCTTCCTGGAACAAAAGGCTTTGGGTATTATGGAGTTTAATGTCTGACACAGTTAGGTGTGCAGAAAATGGGAGTATGGTGACCAGCACTCTTCAGTGATCTTGTACTGCTATGGAGCAAGCAGACACTGCCTATTTCTCTCCTCCTGCTAGCTATGTTTTGCTCATAGCTACCAAGATGTAGCCTGTGGTTGTCTTAAAGGCATTTTTGTTCCTGTGTTTGACATCCTCTCTTTCTCTGACAATGGCTTTATGCTTCTGACAATGTCTTCTGTTTGGGAGGTTGGTAAATGTTGTTTCTGATTGCTCAGCAGGCATCCTGTTAGAGCAGATTGCCTCCCAGACAGCCAAGTGCTTTACCTGTTAGGTCTTTGCCTTGCCACAGAGTCACAGTACAAGCCATCAACTGAACCATTCACTGAACCTGTGTTTCTAGCTTCACAGCTTTTAGCTAAATCCTAGGCTGCTGCAGTAGCTACTGTTAGTTTCTGGAGAATGGTGCTTTATTTTTTTTGTTACCCCCAAGAAAATATACTAAATATTGAAAAATCCTTGCTAAAATTATTAGTGATTAGGCAGCATAAGAGTTTGGATAGGCCATAATAGCTTTCATCTTATTTGACTAAGCTTGAGCTTCACGGTCACAGAGGACATTGCTGTCCTTACCTGACTTTGGAAGTTGTGTTTAGGCTGTTAGTAGCTTCTAGGAGACTAACTAGTCTTTTCATTAGCTGTGCCATTAGTGACCAAAACTTGTTTTTTCCTTAGATTAACAATGTTAAAGGCTGAATTAAATTTAAATCAGCTTCTCAGAAATGTAACTAGGAGTTGGTTTTTTCTGCCATTGAGTTACAATTCATTCTAAGAGATATTGCAGCTCAGGATTTACATCACAACACAATTGCTCCAAGCCTTTAGAAATATAGTTTAGAGCAACTGTTTTAAACTACGTAAATGGTGTTCTGTAGCTTTGTGACTAATGTTTTGTCAGTTGTGAAATTTCACCCTTTTCAACTGCAAGTTCTGTAAAATAGCCAGAATGGGAATGAGAAGTCTGTGATGATTCAGAATAGTGTGCTCTAAGAATGCTTCTGAGAAGAGAATAAAGGAGAACGTTAGTGGATTGTAGCAGGCATAAAATTTTAAGTGAGCTGTTTTACTTAAAAGATAAGGTATACCAGCATACCTTTTGGTCTGTACTGGTGAGGAGTATCAAAAGACACAGCAGCACTTGGGAAATTTAAAAAAAAAACCCAAAAATAAATTGGAAATATGTCAAATTTCCAAAGCAACAAACTCAAAATTTCTCCTTAACTTTCTATCATCTGCAAGAATTAGAAAACTTGTTCCATAAATGTTTAATAGAAGTGAAATCCACCTGGTGGTGCACAGGACCCTTTATTTTAAGCTACTTGAACCAAGCTCTTGTGCTATGGTTGCCTCCAGAAATCCAGGACATATATATGCTGGAGTGCTTATCATTAGGAACTAAATAGGTCTTCTATAGGGACCTGAAAGATTAAGTCATTCCTCTGAGTTTAAAGAAGACTGGGACAAACCTGAGGACAGAATTAACTTTTTTCAGACTCATAATCTTGCATCCTTTGAAAGACATCCAGTTTTAATGTATTAATTTTTCTAAAACTGTACCAAACTTATAACCTAGGCTTAAGTTCACCATCTTCCATGGGATATGAGGGGTGGTAATGGGAAATACAGCTGAGGGTTATTTGCCTTTTTCCTGGAAGCAGGATATTGCTCTGTCATAGTGAAACACATAACAGCTTTGTGGGAATTATGGAGGAAAATCCAGAAAAAGAGTATGCTGACTCCCTTCTTATGCTTCCAAAAGATACAATGAGAGCTTTTCTGTAATTTTAAGGAACTGCAAGAAATCATAAACTGGGCAGTCTCCCCTTTGCCTGCAGCACAGGGGTCCTGTTCCTTTGGCAGCTACAGAGTTCAGAGCTCAGAATTTTTGGTCTCCAAAAGGGTTGGGGGGTTTTTTTCAAGGCCATTTCTGCTTTTACACAACCCATTGAATATTTTGACCTTTTAGTTAAACTCCTAGCCAAACTTGGATGTAAATAAAAGCAGGTGAGACTGCTTTCCCATTGGCTCCAATCCTCACATATAGCTGGGGCAATAGTTAAGTGTTAGAAGGAGGAGGAGAAAGGCACATGTTACGTGGCACTGGTATAAACAAACACCCAGCTTTGAAATCAGTGGAGTTTTGATAGTCTACATCAGCTGGGATTTAACAAATCTGGTATGCTCTGAAGTCTTTCACAGTTAGCTTCAGCATTCTTAAGCTTGTATGCTTTATGAACTGGTTTTAACAATCTGCAGCAACATGTTGTAAGCTTAACAGGGAAGCAGAGACAAGTTACATTGCATAAAAAAGGCATGAGTTAAGACTTTCCTGGGAATGCACCTACAGACTTTTTCACTTGTTTCTCACTGTGCAAGTCTTGCAGTAATTTATTGTTCTTCTGGTAATAGTTTTTTTCATGTAGGAGTGAGGTGGGGCACCATGAGCTACCACAAAGGCCAGTGGCAGTAAGGATGGGCTGAGGCCAGCCTAGAATAGCTGCCTATGGGTTGGGACTGGCTCAGTGGGCCAATGTCTGGTCAGGGCTGTTGTGGAGCTGGAGACAGGCATCCTGTAGTGTCACTGGGGCAGGGTCTGATGGCCCCAATCTAAAGCATGTGCACAGAGCTCTGCTAATTGTCACAATAACAAAACCCTACTGTGACATGACAAGAGTCATGGTGGAGGGCTTGGGTGCCAGTTGGGGAGGTATTCTGTTCAGCAGCAGCTTCTGTGCAAACAATCAGGAGTTGGTTCTTCCTCATGCAGGGCATTGTATGGAGGAGGAGTGTGGACTACCTTCTGTGGCACAGAGACCCACAGGTGCCAGTGAAGTACAAGGTGAATCTATCCAGAGTAAACATGGTCCTAGTCAGTGTAGCAGTGACTGGCTCATTTCACATCCACAAAGACACGTTCTGTGTCATTTCAAGCATGGTGCATTAATCTTTATTCTCCCAGTATTTTAAATACATTTGTGATGCTGATATGGAGAGGGGAAAAAATGAAATTATTTTGACAGGAAATGGACTTTTTTATAAGATTCCCCCTCCCATTCCAGTTTCTTTTTGTGCAGCAGCTGCTGTTGCCAGGCTGTCTTTGTTGCTATGGTGGTGTTTTGTGTGCCAGAATTTTATATTCACTCTTGAAGAGTCACCTGATGGAGTGGCTGTGCCACATAAGTTATCAGTCTCACTCATAAAGGGTATATCTGACTGCTGATGTTACTTACAAATGACATCTAATAAATGGATCAAATGAAATATAAACATATTTCAATGGCCACTGGCTGGGAATTTATGGAAGTATTAGTTTAACACATGAATTCCTTCAGCAAATGAGTGACTAAAAGAAATGATGATATCCCTTGGGACTACTGCTTTTTAGTAGGTTTCATTTCTTAGCATAAGTCACACACAAGGCAGTTTCTCCACACCTTGTCTCTTGTTGGTAAGATTTGAGTTCCAGTGTCTGCATTGCTTGAAAGGCTCTTTTCTCAGAATGACAGAACTATAATCAGGGAGATAGGGTTAAATTTTCTATATTTCTTTACTGAACAGTTGTTCCATAGAACTCAATGATCCTGCTCCCACCCATAATTCAAGTATAATTTGGCCCAATTTAGAATGCAATTAGGGTGCTATACTTCTGTTGAAGCTGAGTTTATCTTTAATCCCACATCCTGCAAACGCTGCCACTTATGCTTAACTCTTAGCATGTTAGGTGCACCATTGCACTGAAGCATTTTCAAGGCTGAGGCCTCTGCTTCTTTTAGAAATGTAGAGTTAACACCAATAAAATCAGGAGAGCAAGTGACATTGAGATATTTCATATATATTTCTCAGAGATCAAATTTGAAATATTAGGCTTTCTTTTAAATGCATTTCTCCTATCTCATGATGCAGTCTTTCAGCATAGTTTTTGCCATGTTTTCATTTGATATCTTCATTTGACTTGGATCATCACCATCTTTCATTTCAATCAGTTATGGCTCCTTTCTCCTATTTACCCACATACATTTCCACAGGTGAATCTGAAACATAAACTGTGAATGCAGTTTATTCCCTTGGAAATGAAATATCAGTACCCAAGCGTGTTACATAAATAAGACTTTAGAGGTATATTGCATTTGAATACCTTGAATTGTTTACATAAGGCACTCTTCCCAGGATGGGATTTTTGAGCCTACAAAACCAGAAACATCCAGAGGTCAGCTCCTGCAACGGTGTAAGACCAGCATGTATCACACCTGACATAGACAACTTTGACTACCTGAATAAGCTCTCTGCCAAATCTATTCGTAGCAGTACATCTTTCCTTTAAATTCTTGGAAGCAAAAGGAGCAGAGTCAAGCAGAAATAGGTGGTATGCATAGTTCTTTAGGTATTTAGCAAGGCTTCCTGCATATTTGGAGAAAGGTGTCTGGTTCTTCCTCTGCCGGACCTGGTCCAGTCATCTCATAAGGCACTTGTAGTCTTTCTGGGTGTAGCGACCCTACTGAGTGTAGCTGGTTTCCCACTGATCCCATATTTCGTGGAAAAGAAAGCTTGGCTTCAGATGTGCATTGAATTTAAGTGTTTGCAACATGTACTCCATAGCAAGAAAAGTATTCTTAGCTGGAACAGATGCTAATTAGCTGATGCATTATCACTGTTGCTTATCTATCTGGGTTAAAACTAGAATTCCCACCGATTTCACTGAGCCTAGCATCTCAGCAAAGGCTGAATCACAAGCACTTTCCAGAACTGTTGTTTAAAAGGCACATAGTGCCATTTCCTTTTGTGCTGCTGCTTCCTTTTGATGCAAAATCCATTAGATACCTGCCATAAAAAAAGGCGTATTGCTCTTCAGCCAAATACCCTCAGATTAAAATACTTAAGTCTGAAAAGCCACAAAATTGCTCCAAAAAATACTTGGGATCTGAAATACCAGTAGCAGAGCCTATACTATCCTATATATAGGATCACCTCTTCCATGCTCAGACTAATTGATTGCCAGGAGTCCATATCACCAGGAATCATAAGGTGTCATCGTGAGGTGTTATCACTTTATTTTTCACCTTTTATATAGTATGTAAAATGTATATAATGGGATAAAAAGGCAGTTGGGAAAATGGTACTGAAAAATCTCTCTCTCTCTTACCCCCATCTCAGAGCAATGCTGTACTTAAGCCTGGGCAGTCAAGCCCAGAAGTAGTGATTGTTTCTTTAAGCATGGTAAGTGAATGGAAATTAAAGCACGGCGTAGAGAGAGGAGACCTTCATCTCTGCTGATGTGACACCCATGTTGGCATGTAAGGTTGATAAGACTGAAACTGAAATCACATGGATTATTGGCCTTGAAACATGTACGCTGCCTGCATGGACCACCATAAGGGAGCACATTCAGCTCCCACTAAAGGCAATGAAGTTTCTTACTGGGGGAGGGGAAGAGTTGGAGGAGACCTAGAGGAAGAGCTTTGACAGCTCTGCAGCTAACTGAGCAAATTAGGAGTCCAATATGCCAGTTTTGTAGTTTTCTAATTGAAAAAGAACACCTCTATATACATATATAACAGTGCATAACGATATATATATACAGATTGTACATATTTTCATCTGATAATTTAAAAAATATTTCTTCAAGAACTTTTTCTTCAAAAACTTTTTCTTCAAAGGCAATTCTTTCTCCATCATTTGCTTTGTCTGCAGCAGAAGTTCAGCACGCTGCTCCTAAACCATAAGGGTCACTTGGAAACCTCTACAGAGCAATTAGGAATTTCAGGTGCTATGTCACCTGATGCTTTATCTCTGCTATAACTGCTCAGGGAGAAGGTCATTTGCAGAGTCTATGTAGCTTAGTTCTTTAAAACCCCCCTGGATTTAGGATGTTGCTGGGTGAGAGGGCGTTTTGCTCTCTGCATGCCTTTTGAGTGTATCAAACTTTGATCTAAGGCCATGCAATTTCATTCTGAGGAAGCTCCTTCACCTTATGGAGCAACAAGCTTCGGTAAAGCGGTTTCTGTGCATTTCACACATCATGCTTTGGTGGGAATTGTATGTGCCACACGTTAAATTCAGGGTCAGCCCTCTTTTGGCGCCCCCGTTCATCACCTTGCAAGCGGAGTATTACCCTTCCCCTCTGCCTTCGCTGTAACCGCTTCCTAAAATTGCATCCCCCGTGCTCACCCCTTCTGAGGCTTGACAAGGGCGAGAGGTACCGCCTGTGGGATGCATCTCTCAGCAGCGGGGGCGAGACGGACGTGCACCTTTGATGCCTTCTCAAGGGTAGCAGTGCGTTAGCACAGACCCACTCGCGTCGCTACCACAGCGCGTTTTTCAGGTGTCTCCCGCTGCCTTTCGCGCTTCGGTAGGTGCGGCTCGGAGAGCTGATGGGGACCGTGCTTGGCGGAAGGCAATTGCTGGGCGCCGGTGGCCCGGGAGTAAGCCTCTCCCCGGGGAGCAGTCCCGGGGGAAGAGAGACCCCCGGGGGATGGGAAGCCCCCCCGACCTAGCCCCCCGATCTCGGCGGTGGGAGCCGAGCCGGAGATGTCCCCCCAGCGAGAGGAGCCCGAGGCCCGGCGCTCTCGGCCCCGCGGCGGATGTCGCACCAGGCGCTGCCGGCAGGTGGCACCTCGGTGCCGCTGGCGCGGCGCGCTGACCTCGGCGCGGGGGAACCTCGGGGGCCGAGCCTGGCGGGGAGGGAGGAGGGGCAGGCGGGAGGGGAGCGGAGCGGGCAGCGCTGCTCGCTCCGTGCCCCTGCGTGCGTGTGTGTGAGCGAGCGAGGGAGCGGGCGGGCGTATGCGTGCGTGGCGAGCCGGCTGTATATAGAGGATGTGCCGCTGCACGGCTCGCCCCGGCCGCTGCCGTGCCAGGTCTCTTCTCAGGCGCCAGTGAAGCCTCTCGCTCTCAGCGCCTGGGCAGCCGCTTCCCTGCCCGCTCTAGGCACGCCGAGCGCGGCTGCCGGCCTCTCTCCAGGGGCCGTTTCCGGCGCTTTAGCGTCCCTCCCGAGACGGCCGCCTCCCGCGGCTTCT
>VZTU01010316.1:69957-81228 GCA_013400835.1 Zapornia atra
CTGGAGGTTGGTGTCCCTGCCTGTGGCAGGGGGGTTGGAGCTCTATGATCCATGGGGTCCCTTCCAACCCAGACCATTCTATGATTCTATGATTATGTCACCTAATAGAGAGTGAAGGCTCTTTCCCCTCATCCTCCCTTTTAAGTCTGATTAGAGTCAACATTTTACAACTCACATCTACAAAAGTATTACTTTGACAGCTGTATGTCATCAGCACAGACAAATCCAAACAGCTTTTGGGTTGAAGGAACTGATTTGAAATGATTAACCAGCAAATTGATTAATCCTAGACATAATCGTTTCATGCCTGTCTGTTTCCCATCACTTCCTTCTCTTCCCCCCCCCAGGTTGTGTATGTCTCATCCCAAGGCAGAAGGATGCTTAGTCTTTTTCTTTCCTTATTTAACATATTTGCACACAGGCTGCATGGGACATAATGAAATAAGCTGGGTATGGAGTGTTTTATCTCCAGAGCAGCAGTTTGGGGGTTTTTTTTCCTCTCTCTCTTTTCAAACAGCAGAGGTTTAAGAACACTTTTGTAAGGGCTTGTGGATATATAGACAGCCTGTCAACATCTCTTCAGGGCCTGGCATGTTTTGAAAAGAAATTTGCCTCTTGCACTCAGTACCTGGTTCTCAGGTGTATGGGATGCTAGAAACTGTGGCCAAAAAGGGAAGGGAAAAAAAGAAAGATGGTACAAATTTCCTTAGGGGAAGTGCCTGTGATGCTGTTTTCTTGTAATGAGGAACAGAAGGGTTGGTGGTGTGTTGTGAACAAGCTCTGATCCCAGCTGGGACATTCCCACAGCACCACCTGTCATTGGTACAGCTGCACTGGTTACCAGCCTTCAGAAGCTGACGTGGCACCGATTTGAGTGTCAGAAGACCTGTGGCACAGTTAATCCCCAGCCCAGATCTTCCAGTTACCTAGGGGACTTTTATGCTCAATTAAGGGTTCGATCTCTTATTTCTTCTTAGTGTAAAACTTCCTCTTCTATTTGTATTTCTCTTGTGCCAAGTTAAAACCATGTTTCATGCTTGACTCCATTTCATTCTTAGGCTTGTTTCCCCCCCGACTTTTGACTGGTGCTGGGTCTGTCACTTCACTTCTTTGGGTCTTGTTTTATCCATCTGTAAACTGGGAATATTCAGCTTCTGTTTAATGGATGCCCATTGCTGGGAGATGAGTACTCTGTCATAAAAGACCATACTGGTGGCATAGTACACACAAGTGTATCTTCTTTCCTTGGACATGACAGTCAAATCTATTAGTTTGTTATTTATTTATTATGTCAGTTCCATCAACTAAATTTGCATTTAAGTCAAACATTTAACTGGGTTGAGTTTTTTTTTCCTAAGTTTGAACCTATTAGAGTCTGGTTTTTTTCCTTAGAGGAATATAGACTGACCTCACATGTTGCTGCTTAGGAAACAGGAGAATGTTAAACCTGTAATATAGCTGTAAAACTTCAACAGAAATAAGCCTTTATTTTTTTGGAGAAGGAATCGTGTGTTTAGCCTGGTTTCCTGTGGAGATAAGGCTCAGGCAATTTTTCTGTCTGCCTGCCCTTCTCCTTCCCCTGCTGCCTCTATAACTTCTTAAATTGAGTTTGGCAAACAGGTAGAGGTCTCCAGACAACTGTGTTTTACAGATGTCATGAAAAATAGTAGAGAAAAGAGAGGAGGATTCCTATTAGGACCAGGCTGCACTGATGTCACTTATTGTTAAGCACTGGGGAATCCTGATGGGTGAGCAATGTAATGAGCACCTACCTGTGGGAAAGGCTTCTGTTAGAGCTTATATCTCTCAAGTCAGATACCTGCTGTCAGTCAGAAGATATGAATATGTAGGAAACCAGGTTGCCTTACTTAGAGTACTTCCAAAAGTGCTTGGCTTTAAATGGGCTGATCTATATAGATGTTAGCAGAGTGGACAGGCTTTCAGCTGGTTTGGAGGTGGGGTGGAATGTGTCTTCATAGTTGGATTGTAGAAAAAAAAATAGAAAAAACACTAATGGAAACTGACAGAAGTCTTAAGGTAGTAGATATTGTTCCAGGTTTCCAAGGCAAATTCAGCCTTTGTATGTTAAAGAAAAGCTTATAGGCATTTTAGCTCCTGCTTCTATCTAAAGGTTAATTTGGATCAAGGTGGGCAGTAGACTTCTGGTCACCATAGTCCTTTACTATGTGGGCTCTAGTTTGACCGTTAGTGTGTTATGTCTGTTTAACTTCATTTTCTTCCAGCTTCTCTGGAGTAACTCCATGTGTTGACAAGTCTGGAGTTATTTAGTGCTGTCTTCTCAGTAATGGAAATACGTTATGTCAGAAAAATGGAGATTAGGCAGGTGATACTAAATTCTTTTAGTGACATCCTGCTAGTGATACCTTCAGGGTAATTTCTAGATGTTGCAATTCATTAATATGGGTGGCAAAGCAGTTAGTGTGTAATTGTGTGTTCTGTGTGCTGACAGATTTTTTTTGTTTGTCCTTTTTTTCTTCCAGGACTCCACTGTTGTGACTCCAATTATTCTCAGAACGGATCCACAGGGATTTTTCTTTTACTGGACAGATCAAAATAAGGTAAGAGAAAAGGTTCCTTCTCCAGAATGGTTCTTTCTGTTTACTGTGGGTTGATGGGCAGGAGTCAAGAGGCTTTGCATGCCAGTCCTGGCACAGCAGACCAGCATTACATCAGCATATGTTCCTCTGCTCTTCTGGGGAGCAAATACAACAGGCCTGGTGCACAAAACTTGCAGGGATGAATGGGAGACTTGGTAACTTCAAGACGTGTTAATGACCTGATGGCAAGTGAGGTGGATAACTTGTCCTGGTTCAAAGACAAGGATCCGTTTGGGATGCTCTTGCGGGTCACGGTTGGCTTGTGATTTCTCTGTCCTGCCTTCTGTACTCTGAGGAAGTTGGCTGAGGTGCACAGCAGATTCAGAATTCCCAGAGGCCAGAGCTGCCTTTGAATTCTTCCTTCTGAACTCCTGCGTGCTCCCTGGCCATGCCTGGTGGGCAGCGTCACGAAGTTCTTGCTAACCCTCGCTGGACACTTCCTTTCTTTTAAAAACATTCCAGTGTGCTTAGATAACTCTGATGGCTGCGGAGCTGTTGGGAAAGCTCAGGGCCTGATTCATCGCTGTGTTACTCCAGTTTCACATCCCTGTCACCCCTTGGAGTCAGCGCTGCTGTGCTGCCAGCTGTCGGAAGGAGTATCAGTGTCCTGAGCAAACGGGTGCGGTTTGTTTCACAGAGCATATTAAGAGATATAACAGCAAATCATTGTTGAAATAGTTATAGCAAACCACTGCATCAAAATTAGGAACTGTGTGGGTTCCTCCTCTCTTTTTCTAAACAGATGACTTTTCAAGTACTTATGAAGTAAGTGCTTGTGCTGGTTCCCTGTTGAAAAGGGGGTTGGAGCTTGGTAGCGATTGATCTTTGGCCTTGTCTTGGAGTATAAGCCAAAATGACTAAATATGTACTTGTATTGTGGCTAAGGAAATCTGGTTTACCAGTTGCAAGTCTGTTTTTCAGGGGCTCCTCTTGATTTTATGTTTAGATACCAGTGAAAAAAAATGGCTTGAGACGGTAGCAACCGTTAAATGTGGAGAGTGTGCAGGCAATTTGCTATTACATTAGATCATATTTATCTTCCTATATTTGCTTTTTAGAGGAGATGGAGCACAGCTTTGAGTCAGTGTGTTTGGAAATCGTGTCATGGAGCTATAATAAGGATCTTGTCTGTCTTTGCTTGTGCTTGTACAAGGCGGTGGTGGTTACTAGCAGGTTCAGCTGTTTGACGGTCCAGGGTTGTTAAGTTACTGACCAAAGCAGCAAAGTGAATGCCCTTAGAAGTTGAAGGCTCTGACTGATTTAGCCCATTCCAGCAGCTATGCCAGAGCACAGTGCAGTCTTCTGTTTTCTTCCTTCCTTTGCATAAACTAATTGTACAAGCCAAAAAATAACAGTGAACTTCAGGTTTCCATTTATTATTACGGAGTTGATTGGAGAGTTTATTTCACTTGTAAAATGTTTGGCACTAAGACCTCCTTCAGTTTCCTACTGTTGTCTGTGAAAACAATGTCTTGAAGCAATTCTATAAAGGAATAGCTATTTATAGAATTGTTGTTCTCCTATTCATGAAAAAATGTATTTATAATGCTCAGAGCTTTTTGAAAAGGTTGGGTATTTGTACAAAGAGACGTATCAGTTTGATTTTTAAACTTGCAAATCAAGCTTCTGGAAAGGACAGCAAGAGGGATTTTTTTTCTGGTTAATAATTCATGACAACTAGGTGAAGCTTGTTCCTAACCCCATCCTAGCAGTGTCTATTTAAGGAAAGTAAATACATTTCTGTTGGGGTGATGACAGTGCAAGGAGCAGGAAGGAAATGCCACTTTTTGCTTTTGTAGAGAATGGTTCAGTTCATGTTTATTGTGAAATCACAAATATATTAAAGGAGGTTACATAGGAAATTCTCTTCATTTCCTTCTCTGTGTAAAGTGATCCTGTGATGAGTGTGGAAGTCTGTGGAGAAATAATACCAGGACAATCCATACTCTATGTGATTGCTTTCTCTTCCTCCCCCACACCCTCCCAGCTATTCGTTTTTTAAGCAGTTCCTTCTGTCATAACCAGGGCCTGGTATTTTCTGAGTATGGAAGGATAGGCCATACTAAGTAAAGTGATGAACTGAGAGGAGCCTGCCTGCCAGTGTCCTTGGCCATACATGCTTTCCTGGGAGCTGACTACAAATGGGTATGGAGACAAGGCACGAGTCGCAGCCATCTTTATAGCCATTTAACTGTCCTGTTTGCCAGACACTGTACAAAGCAATAAATTACTGCCTGGATATTGGTATAGCTTCTAAATTAGGAATCTGTCTCCTTTGGTTGCTGCTGCCTATCAGTAAAGTTATACAAAAATTACATGAGTCACTGGGGGTAAAAAAAAAAAGCCCAAACAAACACCACTCCCCTTGTGTTGATTTTTTTATTTAGCTTAGCAAACTGGTGGCTGCAGCTCAGCAGCTTTCTCTGAGTTGTTGGCTGGTTGAGCTGCTGCTTGGATATTTATTTTTTTTTCCCCTTGTTCCCTTGCCTTCCTGTTTCTTCTCTGTTGCAGAGAAAGGCAAACAATGTGTAGTGTCTGAGGTCTAGCAGTGCATCTGGACAGCCCTTTAAATTGTTCATCGTGCAGCCAGAGCTCAAAAGTTCCTGGCAAAGATGCGTGTTCAGTGCAGCCCTCCATCAGTGTCACTGACCCCGTCTTAGAGTTCTCCATGAATCAGCAGACCTCCCAGGGTTTGCAGCCCAATTGGCAAGTCTGGATAATGCTGTGGTTGAACAGATGACAGGTCAAAAAGGCTTCCAATAAAGTAATTCTTACCAAGAAGCATTTAGATATGTGACCAGTGTGGACTTTTAACCTGCTGTCCCCTGTAGCTTTCTGATAAGTACGTTAGTAGCAGATTTCATAGTTGGGTTGCTGGAGCCATATGCTCCTAATAAATCATTAGAGGTCTGTAGTTTCAGCCCTGTGAGGATCCATGCCAGTTAGATTATGCCACATGTGAAGGTCTAAGGACGGCTGTTCTTGTGGTATGATACATCAGTGGCAGCCAGGCCTCGTGGAGCCATCTGATCAGGATTTACTTCTAAGGGCAGGAGCAGAACTCTGAAAGAAGGCAGGCTGAGGAGACAGCCCCCCCAGAAGCACACTTTGCAACAGAACTGATGTCTGACAACTAATAGGAAAGGTGAACGCTGAAGTAATTGCTCAAGACTCCTTCAGTGCAAAATAAGTATCCGTGTGCTTTGCCCGGTTCTTTGTGACTCTGTGTGATGTGACCATTTAATTGTGTTTGGGCTGGCTCCAATGTACCAGCTCCCCAGGTGCAGCTCAACTGCTTTTGGACACTAACAAGAGCCATATTAAACATTGGTTGATTAAACTTCTCTGTTTGAAAGACTTTGATCAGCAGAGTAAGTGGTAGCCTAGGATGAAAATGCACACGGGTTCTTCTAACCATGGGCCATATCTCTTGACTCTTGTGTGCTATGTTCACCTTAGCTGCTCATCCTAGTACGATCATACCTGCAGTGAAGGTCTAAGTTCACTTAAGCTCTGTTCTTACAGTTGGTGGTAATAATAATAATGCGGTATCCTGCAGTTTGACACACTGTGTATTTGCATGTTTAAGTACGTTTTACTGTCATCAGTAAAGATAATCTTCCAAAATAAAGTAATATGTAGCATTTCTTTATTTTCTGGTAACAACAAAAACTTTTTGTTTTAAACAGATGGCAGGACAGCTTTCTGATTTGAATTGTATTTTTTTTCCAGTATGAAGTTCTTTTGTTGCTGAAGATTCTGGAATGTTTGCTTCATCTGTATGCAGAGTGCTGGCTGATTTCATATTATTACTTGAATGATACTCAACATGGGTTTTTAAAAAAGAAAAATTAAGTAATGTGACAAGCTAGCATCTGTTACATATCTTATTGTTTCTGTAATATTTCTTAACTATAGCAAAACCAGACAACATTCGTGGCATTGTTGTATTTTTATGAGCTGGCTAAAACGTATCTCAATTCCTTGCTGCTACTTAAAAAATTGGAATTCCATTTCTTCTATTTGTTTTTATTCTGGTCATGAGTGTTGAAGAAAGATGATAAATCAAAACTCAACCAGGTAAAACCTACTAGAATAAAAAGGAGTGATAATAAACCCCACTTCTCGGAAGAGAGGAGACTGGGCGCGTGTGGTGTGTTTAGCCTAGCTAGCAGGGCAATGGCAGAGGAAGGCTGTGATTTGTGTGAATGAATAAATATCTCAACAGGCACATAGGCAGAATAGGAGAAGAAATATGTGTTGTCAGACACGTTGTGCATTGTTATTCTTGCATCCTTTAGCTGGAAGTTATGTTACACGATCAATTGGATGCTACGAGAAGACACTCAGCCGTTGACTCCGTGCAGTTCTGACACCGCCTGAGAAAAGGAGTAAAAGGAGGAAAGCAGCTAATTGCTTTTATGGTGGAGCCATTTCTAACAGTCTGTGGGGGTTATAATACGCCATCCTCTTCATCTCACTAGCACATACTGATTTATTCCTCTTTATTTGTAAGGCTAAGCAACTGCAGTGACATGGCAGCGTGCTGAAAACACAGAGGATGCAGATGCGGTCTCATCCACGGCACCTTGAGGAGAGATCAGCTAACAGTCTGTGTCATGGAACTAAGCATAATGTCCAGTCCCAGGGGGGTTGCCCTGATTTCTAATGCCTTCTGCAGAAATGCTGTGGTAGACAGATGATGATCCCAGTTGTTCAAATGAGGTTTGTGTTGAGACAGTACTGCAAGCGCTGAGGTGATACTCCATCGGAGGGGGTGTGTGGTGGAGGCTGCAGCCTCTGCCAGCTGCAGTTGGAGCAGAAGCATAGCCCAAGCAAATGGTTAAGTTAGAAGGAGTCCCTGCTTTGGTGGCTAGCTGGGACAATTCATACCTCAAGCTTTTTAAGGGTATTTGAGAGAAGGTGGGGTGGTGAGATCACGGTGGTACAGAAGTACCTACGGGCAGCTGTTTGCCCCAGCTCTGGCTTGCTCAGACTGACAGGCTGGGGATATCTAAAGGCAGAGACACTCCATCTGTACAGATTTCTAGTAACGGCAATTTTGCCGTTTCAAGGGAAAGAGCTGGGGTAGTTCCCCTCTTAGGGGAACAGGTCTCTTCTTATGTGTGAACATTGCTGGCAGAACTGGTACTATTATGCTGTAGCTTGGCCCCAGAATATCGGCTTGCTATGAGAGCCTGTAGTGATAGTACTGTACCTTGCCCTGGAGCTTTCCGATTTCATGAGACTGTGTGAAGTGGTTCCTTATGACAAGAGGACAGGATTTTTCTGACCTGGAAATTCCCCTCCCCTCTTGTGTCTTGAGGTGATTCTGAGTTTCTTTGGGTCTGAAAGCCCAACACAAACCACAGAGTGTAAAGTGGAGCCTAAGGTCTGTAGGATGGATTCTGTAGGATTAGGCTTGGCTTCAGCATGCTTGTCAGTTCTGTGGCAATCCCATTGCCCTCATCCAAATGAGAGATGATGTGACGTTTTTCCAGCTGCTGGGGATTTTGGCTGTGTTATTTAAGAGAGTTCTTTTGTGTCTGTTTTGAATTGGGCCTTTAAAACAATTAGGTCAATATTTGTACTGCCCTATGGGTCAAAGATCTTTTCATTACATCTGTATAGGTTTTACAGTACACTTGACAGGCAAACAATAAAGACTGAAGTTATATACCTAATAATTTAATGAGAAGAATGTAATATTTAATAGTGCTAGGGTTAAAAATACCTGCTCCAAACCCTGACTGTTTGGCTTGATTTATTCAAGAGCCAGGTTACTCAGCGATGCATCTCAGTGCTGACAACATCCAAGAAGTGCATCATTAAACATGTATTCATACTTCTCTTTCTGGCATGTAAAAGGAAAAGAAAAAGCTAAATAACTAGACCCTTTGAAGAACTGAGATTGTAAATATCTTGGAGTAAGGAAAGATGGTATGTGTCTCTCCACATAAGGGATTATTTTAACATGTACAATGAAAAACTTGCTCTTCTTCCTCATTCTTTTAGCATCTCTAGCATTTCAACAGTCAATATCTTTTGTTGTTAATGGCTTGATGATGAATATTGGATACACAGGCCTCTCACATGGTTTGTCTTATGAATAGATTTGCCTTTGCTTTAATTGCAAAACACAGGAGTCAGAACAACTTAGATCCATATATCACACTGACGTTCTACTAGGCACCAACAAAGACTTGTATATTTAGGTGTTTATGGAACTGTTAGGTGGGTGGGGTGGTTTTTGTTTGTTTATTAGTAGTAAATTCTACATTAGATGACTTGCTTGTTCTCTGAGAAAGCACTTCTGGTGTTTCTTCTCTGATATCAAACTGGCCTGAACAGAAATACTGCCAAAGCTGGGAAAGTTTCTTAGCAGAAGGACCCTTGTGGTAATGGATTATAACCCTTTCCAACTGAAGGGCAAGTTAAATTCATTCCATGAATGGCGTTGCTCGAGACTCGTTCCATGTGGCACTGATCCTTTATGTATTTACTCTGTGTGTGAATGCTACAGGTGGATTGCCTCTGGTTTTTGAGGTCATGGGTCACTTGCTACATTTCAGCTGGCAATTTAGGGAGGGAAGGCTTTCAGGCTCTTGAAGTTGGATAAGGTCCTAAGGAGGTGATGCTAGTCTTTTTGGCACAGTTAGATGGTGTTGGGTTGAAATCTTTCAAGTTAGTCATGTGCTGGAAGAGGTTGTACAGAGCAGTTTTCAGTGGAAATCTGGATAAGGAGTCCACTCAGACAAGGACATGTGGTAATGTGAAGTTTTGCTTCTCAGTGTCGCTGGAAATTGGGAGTGAACCATAAGCAGCTTGTAAAATAATAGTGGTGGCACAGCAAATAATCTGGGCCATTGCATGGGTTTTGCAGTCATCTGGATTTGTGGATTTGAGGTGTAGTGTTTACAGCCACAGTTAGAAGGTCATGATCTTGACTCCCAAAGTTGTGTGTCTGTCATATATTTAATGGGAAATGGAAGGGGATTTCCTCAAGGACACGATGCTTGCTGGGGGACTGTTGTAACTGAGCCATGAGCAGGCTGAACGGTGCTGGAATCACAAGTGAAACCCTAAAGGTGAGTTCTTCCTCCTGTGAAGATCCAGATGTGTGATAAGCAGCACAGGCCAACAGGTTGAAAATAGAGAAGCTAACTACCCTGGAACAGGAGCTTTCAGCTTGGGGGCCTTGCCACTGGCTTGAAGCAGCTGAGGGTAAGGCATTCAAAGGTTGAGCTTCTAGCTCTTATAGGAGCCCAAGTGCTCATCCTGGAAACTTCATCCATGTACATTTGCTTTCTCTTGATTGTAGAAAGAAGTCCTCACCAATATCTCTAAAGGAAATACCTTGGAGTTTAGCTCATGTACTGTTATTGCTAACGCTCATACTGATGGGTCCATGCTGTAAACTCTGTACAAGTGCCTTTGTCAGTGAAGAACACTGCCTCCTTGCTGACTTATACCTCAGAGACAATTTGGCTGTGGAAGAGCCTGTTGTATTTTGAAGTGGGGAAAAAACAGTTCAAGGAACAAGCGGAGTCAGCCTAGCAACAGTTCATGGTCACCTGGAAGCTATAGCTCATGTATTTTTTTTCACAACTGCTTGAAAATCGACTTGTGAGTGGAATAAAAGAAGACGGGAAAGGTGGCTGGGGATTGCCACAGATAGTGAAAAAGGAAGGAAATATTTCATGGAGGTCAACTTCCCATCAGACTGCTGATTTCATTTTTAAAAGGAAACCTCTGCTTTCAAAACATGGAAATTGTTCAAGGCCCATTAGGGAAATGGTACTACATCAAGCACAGAAGATCTATAAATAAGCTTTTTCACACTGCTAAATATCTCCCTTATTGTGTGAGGGAGACAGGAGTAGAAAATGAGTTTTTGGTTTAATCTGCAACATAGGTCCAGTTTCTAAAATGAGGAAGCCAAAGAACTTCAAGAAAGGAAGATGACCCTCCAGTCATCCAAATCCAGGTATTCCTGGATTCTCCTGTACTGAGAACAGTCCTGAGATATTTTGTGATATGGAAGAATATTATCCTCGCTGCCAAATTGAAAGTGGGTTGTGATTTTCCTATAAAGATGAAATTGTAGGTTGTCTTTTTTTAATGGGTTCAGACTTTGTAAGCTTTGGCTGTAGCCAACTGTAAATGTTATTTAAAAATAAATTGGAACCTGGAGGTTGTTGTGCAATAGACTTTCATCATCTGGCTGCTGGAAGTTGTTACAGTTTTCACTGTAAATATTTTGGTGAAGACGACTTGGGGCCAAATTCACTAACATAAGCTAAAGTGATTTCTTTAGTGGATGTCTGTCAAATTTTCAAAAGTTATGTGGTTGAAACAAGAATTTTCTTACCACTCTCATCAGGTCATAATCTTATTTAGTTTTTCACTATATTTTTACCCTTCATAGAATCATAGAATGGTCTGGGTTGGAAGGGACCCCATGGATCATAGAGCTCCAACCCCCCTGCCACAGGCAGGGACACCAACCTCCAGGTCTGGATCTACACAAGGTTGCCCAGGGCCCCATCCAACCTGGCCTTGAACACTTCCAGGGACGGGGAAGCCACTACTTCTCTGGGCAGCCTGTTCCAGCACCTCACCACTCTCTCTGTAAAAAACTTCCCCCTAATAT
>VZTU01010316.1:81356-147687 GCA_013400835.1 Zapornia atra
CCTCTGAACCCTCTCCAACAGTTCCACATCTCTCTTGTATTGGGGGCCCCAGCTCTGGACACAGGACTCCAGCTGGGGGAGACCCTTAAATAATAGCAGTATGCTTTTAGGAAACACCTGGGAGTAGGGAGACCTGGGTACTTTCCTCCTCTTGGACATGACTTGCCATAACTAAGCAATGTGTCCCTGCACCTGTTCCCACTTCTGCCCCAAGTGTCTATGGTAGAAGCCCTCTGTGAGTAGGGCTGTGGCAGGGACAGCGTGTTACTACTCAGTGCCTGGTGCAGCACGGTTCCAGCCCGCTGCAGGATGTGTGCTTTGGTGTTGGAGATGTTACTGTCTTTTAGCTGAGAAGGGCTTGGGGTGAATGAAGACAGTGGTGTGTAATAAGCTAGCCTTCAGTCTCTTTTCTCCTTCTTAATTAAAAAAAGTCTCTGGTGTTCATGCCTGCAGCTTGTGCATAGATTTGACTGAATAAGCAGCAGTGGCTTTGCTAGCTGACCTATTATTAGCACAGTTCAAAAACTGGCTTCTAGGACATCAACTTTCCTGATGTTTAGGAGGGTAACATCTCTCAGCATGCCTGTCAGATATCTGTCTCTGTTGAAGCTCTGCCAGTTCAGGTACTTCTCTTTAATGCTTTATATCCTAACTGCTTCCACTCTCCATTATGCTTTCAGGTGTGTGTGTCTGGGTTTATTAAAAAAAAACCCTCTTTGGGTGCACTGAAAATAATGATCTTTAAATAACACATATCCTCTCTCCATACAGGTGATCTTCCTGTGTGAGTATATGCATTCCATCAGTATGTTATGTGATAAATGTGTTTGGAAGTTTTGTTTCCTTTTTTCTTTTTCTTAAAGGAGTTTGAAAAAAGTTCTTGGAATACAAGTAAGTGGCAATAAATGTCAGTTTTGCACAAATGCTTGTCTTAGTAGTTCTGAGGGGTTTTAGCATTGAAAATGTGGACTTGACCTGTTTCCTTCTCCTTCCTTTTGCTTATTCCTGAGGGCTTGGTATTTTACTGCAGCTCTGCACACTTGTAGTTGGCATCACACAGAGCAGAAATGCTAAAGCTCTTGGCCTGTATGCACAGTGGTAACATTGTTCACCCCTGTACAACACTGCCTTCCTGGTTGATTTGGGGTGTGTAAGGACAGAAGACATTCTGTAGGGATCCTCTTCTAGAGAATTGTCTTTCAGTCCCATCTTCTTTGCTTTAATGGCAACTTTTATGACATATCCCAGTACTGGGAAGACACACAAACGACCTCATGCTACAAATCACAGGGGTTTAAGTTCACTGTGTGCCTGTTAGTTTTGAGCATTTGTAACTATACGGATGCTGTTTACATTTCCAGTCTCCTGCAAATACTCCTCTGGATTAGGTCTGTAAAATCTGCAGGCAGCCTCTGCCAGTGGCATGTGTATTCTCTTTGTCTGCAGCCTGGCTTTCCGTTTTCCTGATGTCTAGTGCTCTATCTCCTCCACAGGCAGTAGTGTTGCCACTAAAGTTCTGAACGAGCTATGGAGGATGTCAAGCCCCCAAAAGAGGGGAGACTGACTGAAAAGGCTGTGCCTTCTCCTGGCTGTGTTTTGTGTACGTGTGCACACACATGTGCTGTCAGTCAGCAACCCTTCTTTTTCTCCTGTTAGGGCTCTTCACCAGACAGGAAATGAGTATTCATCTTCATTACTACTTCTAATTACCCTTCCCATGCAGGCACATTTTCCAGTGTATTCTGACTTCTTGACGTCATTGTCCATCCTTCTCTTATTAACAAAAACCAATAATAGGTGAACGTTCTTATCTCTGATACGTAGTTTATGACACTGTAGCTCTAGTGATGTTGAGTTGCTCTTTGTGCACTGGCACTGGGGGGAAGGAGTAGGGGCTCTGATGTAGAGGGTTTAGGTTTCTCTGTCTTTGTTCAGTAAAGAGCAATTTCCAGTATCTGAATTTTTAGAGCAGGGATCGAACCTGCTTCTAAGAGGCACCACGTCGTGTGAGAAGAGCAAGGTGTGCTGTTGTAACAGAGAGCTGCAGGTGTTGGAAGAGCATATTTAAATCCTGAATCTTCAGGGCATGTTAGACACTCGGCTCTCCAGTTATCCCAGTAACAATTTTGTCTGGGGCAGTATATAAAACATTGCTATTTCAAGACCACAGTCGTACATCACAAGTGAAATTCTACCCCTGTGCCGCATCCCAAAGAGCTCTTGTGCTCTCTGGGGGTGACCAGAACCTATCCCTGATTTCAAGGCTGGTCACAGTGTGCCTTGACTGAGCCTTTGGCGACTGGAGCAGCTGCAGGGTGTGCAGCCAGCATCACGCTGGTGGTGCGTTGCTAACCAGCTGGCAGTACGTCCCTGGCTGCTCCAGAGGACAGCCTGCTTCAGAACTGGAGAAGTCCGTGGGTTGTTAGCTGGTATCACACAGCTCTGCTGCCAGCTATTTCGAGTGCTCTTCACCTAAAGCACCTGACCTAGGCAGATGTAATGAGAAGTTCCCAAACATATGCTGAGGGGAAGCTGGCACCATGTGTGTCGAAGCAGCAGCGCTGTTCCAGGGATAGGCTGAGTCTTGCCATCGTCATCCCCTTCCTAGCAGTCATGCACCACAGTAGAGGGCTAGCCTGGATTATTAACTATCATATATGCTTGCCCTGCCCCAGGAAAACACCTGGTTGCTATGATACTTTTGAAGATAGCTAGAACATTGCCTTTCAGTTCTCGAGCTCGGGGCATTTCCCCCGAAGTTGAATTGTCTTTAGGTGACATAAAAATGGCTTTTTATTAGCATTGCCTCAGAAGTGATGTGATTGGTATTAATAATACAGTGATCCATAACTCAGCAAGGGGGATAATAAGTAACTGGTACTTAACAGCAGAGGAAAAGGCTTTAACAGTTGTGGGTTAATGTGTGTCTATCAGTGCCCTGTAAAAGTGGGATTCAGGGGAACTTGGTAGACTGTGTCTTTCTCTAGGTGCAAAGTACATCTCTGCAGTGTGTGGTTTTGAGTTTGCTGCAAACTACTTGTAATGCAGAGTAAGTTGGCTTATTCATGTAGAATGTTATCAACAAGTCTCATAATGAAAATTCACCTCAGATAAATTTCTGGCTTTGCCCTGTCTGCTTTTGCAGACATACTGGAAGACAGACACCCATAGGTGTATTTGGCAGTGAAAGTTGCTGGGAAAATCCTGTCAGAGATGCAGCAGTGGAATACTTTGAGCATCATAATGTCATGCATACTAGATGGATGAGGTGAAAAGCTTCTCTCATTAGACTTGCATGCAGTGTATTTTAAAATGCAGAATATCAGTTGGAAAAGTGGGACTGCTTTCCTGCTGCCAGAAGTAGGTTTCCAGTGTACTGACTGCAGGTAGATCTTGTCACTGACACTTTGCACCGGTATCTTTGCATATCAGTGTGTTGCATATCCAGGTTGAGGTCCCCCTTTCACATACATTGAACTTGTCGTTCTTGAGCTCAGTAAAAATATTAATTGTACATGGGAAAGGGGTACAGGTAAGATAAAGCAAGATGGGGGTCAAGTCAGTCCTTCTGGCTCATTGACTGAAATATGTCTGATAAATTTGCAGTCATCTCCGTAGTGTTCCTACATCTCACTGTCAGAAATTGTTCTGCCTTCACAGCCTGTAAGGAGAGAATTATCTATTCCTTGGAAGTGCCTTTTCTCTTGCTTGAGAAGTAACATAAGACGTTTCATAACATGGAGCAAAGCTCCCCCCCGGCCTGTGTCGTCAGTGTGTCCGTCAGTGTCATGTGTCCGTGCCCCCCCAATCCCTGATATTTCATGCAGCACTTAACCAGGGTTCAGGCTAAAACTGTGTGCCCTACCTCAAATTCTGCTTCGTGCAGAAGCAGCAGAATGTGTGGACACAGCTCTGTCTTGCTTTGTATCTGAGTTTCCTGGGCACGGTCTGTTCTCTCCTGCAGGAATTTGCCTGTGCAGAATGATGGCTTTTGCCATTTCATTTCGGATTCTGGATCCTTTGTGCAGTGCACATGGGCTGTGCAGCTCTGATATGTCCATGTTATGTCAGAACAGCTCCTCACAGATTGCCTTCAGAGCAAGTTCAACATGTGAAGGAGAATTGCATATGGTTGGACTAGCAATTGCAAACATAATTGTGTATGATGTCACTTTGTCACCTTCTTTAGAGTGCTCAAATGCATATGTAATACTGTAGCTAAAAAAGCAAGCCTGGAAATCATAGAATCATAGAATGGTCTGGGTTGGAAGGGACCCCAAGGATCAGAGAGCTCCAACCCCCCTGCCACAGGCAGGAACACCAACCTCCAGGCCTGGAGCTACACAAGGTTGCCCAGGGCCCCATTCAACCTGGCCTTGAACACCCCCAGGGATGGGGCATCCACTACTTCTCTGGGCAGCCTGTTCCAGCCCCTCACCACTCTCTCTGTAAAAAACTTCCCCCTAATATCTAATCTAACCCTTCCCTCCTTTAGCTTTAGTCCATTCCCCCTTGTCCTGCCATTATCTACCCTTTTAAAAAGTTGAATCCCCTCCTGCTTATCAGCTCCCTTCAGGGACCGGCAGGCTGCAATGAGGTCCCCCCACAGCCTTCTCTTCTCCAGGCTGAACAAGCCCAGCTCCCTCAGCCTCTCTTTGTAGGGCAGGTGCTCCATAACAACATAAGACTCCTACCACAGAAGAATGCAGGCATTTAGCCATAGCTGTCCATCTAAATCCTTTAGATTTATGCTGGTACTCGGTCGTGGCCACTGAGAAATTTCCCTGGATTTATGCCAGGAAGATGGCTAATGGAACAATCTTTTTATGATCTGTTTAGCTAAATGGCTATAATAATGTGGGATATTAGAGTAACAGATGCTGTTGGCCATCCTGCAGTAGATCAAAGTTTGTATATACAGGAACTATGCACTTCCTTTCAGAGTCATGTGTCTAATTTGGAGCTTCTCATTTGTTGCTATGGTATTATATTATCAGAAGGATGACAGACAAAAATGGTAACTTTAATGAATGAAGTCAGAAGTGCCAGTCCAAAAAAGTGTCAGCTCAGAGCCTAAGAAGTAGTTCTTTGGTGGCAGCAGCAGCAATACAAAAGGGTGCTCTGTAGATGACTTTCAGACATTGCTGGCATCTGAGGATTTCAAAGGCTTGAAATACGAGTCCAGCCTTACTAAAACAGTCCTGTGGCCTAAGATTTAAGACACGTTTGGCTCACATTGACGTTGAGATTTCGTGTGGCCTCGGACTGCAGTCCCTGAAGCCCAGATAAGCAGCATCTGGAGTTGCATTTGCCTCCTGGGATTCTCAGGCTTGAGTCTGGCATTCAGCTGTGCACCGTGCAGAGCGTGGTGGTGGCCAGCAGGTCTCACCTCCTGCTTCCAGAGTGGGTTGGGAGATGAACAGAGAAAGTAAGAGATGGAAATAAAGCATCCAGCTGCTGACTTTTACTAGATTTTCTTCTCTGAACCTTTTTCTACAGTGAGAACAGTTCAGTTTCCCTGGTGTAAAACCCTGGAGTAACTGACCAATACAAGGTCCCTACGGTCTAGAGAGACTTGCACCCCACTCACACTCTGCCTGATTCAAGAGGGATTTGAAGCCTGGTGCTTTAACATCTATATCTGAGACTGGTGAAATGAAGCTGTTACAGCTGTGTATTAATTTTGAGCATTTGAATTTAATGTATATGATGATGACACCAACATAAGGATAATCTCTGAATCATGAGAGCTTTATAAGTTGACAGTGAGACTGAAAAGATGCCAGTATAATTGGCATGACTGAAAGAGTAAGATCTAGGGGAATTAAAAGCACTTCACACGTCTCAGTGGACTGTTTCAGAAACTGTAAAATCTGCCCTGTTAGTGTAATATCCTAGCATCATTAGACATGTTGTTTAATTGGCTTGGCTTTATGTTTGGAATATAGATTGCTGGGTGGTCTGAACGTTCATCTATTGATATAATGAATTATGCTGATAATGATTTACAGAATTAGCCTGAGAACGTGGGAATAAGTGTGTTGTGAACTGTAGTCATATGCCAAACAAAATAGCATTGCTTCAAGTTGAAGACTCAAACTGCAAAGGCTATTTTTTTGTTCCTGTTGCAGGTCTAGTAAATACAAGACACAAGCTTCATATGACTAAGGGAAGAATGGCCTTGTAGCTTGATGAATAACAGCCCTTTTCACACTTGTGTTTCTTATCTGCAAAGATGGAGAGTTTTTCCTTTCTCTGGCTAGGCAACCAGCACTTCATAAACACTGTTTGCATGCCTGGGGTCTGATTGAATATACCAGTAGTGTGTTTCTGCATGTGAAGGGTGTGTGCAAGGAGAAGGTACCAGGCTTTGAAGCTCAACAACATCTGGGAAATGGCAAAACTCAATTTAACCTGGATGTTTCAGCAGAATGGAGAGTGTGCCGAACAGAATTACCTGTGAGCATCAAGAGGGCTCCACTTAGGGGCTGAAGGGGTTATTACCAGTCAGTTGATACTGTTCACTTCAGCATTCTATTTCCTTTTGTTCCCTTCTGCTGGCTTGGGAGAGTTGCAGCAGTGATAATTTGGTGTGCTAGCTCTCGTGGGCAGTGACAGATGATCGCTCGCTATCATCTGTCATTGCCCCCTGCCATCAGATGCGCTGGGTTGGAAAGAGCTCTCCAAGGGAATCCTGCCAGTCAGCCTACGGATGCATCCTGCTAGCGCTGAGAACTGATTGCTGCTGAAGGATGCAACTTGCCACGACTGTGGCTTTTAGATTTATTATGGGAGGAAAACCGCCTGACCCATCAGTTTGGGGTGGTATTTTAAGAGCCAGGCTGGTCGTGGCTTAGAAATGGATGTGGGGTTTCTGAGCAGGACTGGTAGTTGCTCCAATAGCCATAGTAGGGAGATTGTAGTTATCTCTTCTTTAATTAAGGTGGCCCCGGGGTTACAGTGATCTGTACCCCAGCAAGTCATATTTGAGAAGGCTGTGGGGGGACCTCATTGCAGCCTGCCAGTCTCTGAAGGGAGCTGATAAGCAGGAGGGAATTCAACTTTTTAAAAGGGCAGATAATGGCAGGACAAGGGGGAATGGACTAAAGCTAAAGGAAGGAAGGTTTAGATTAGATATTAGGGGGAAGTTCTTTACAGAGAGAGTGGTGAGGGGCTGGAACAGGCTGCCCAGAGAAGTAGTGGATGCCCCATCCCTGGGGGTGTTCAAGGCCAGGTTGGATGGGGCCCTGGGCAACCTTGTGTAGCTCCGGACCTGGAGGTTGGTGTCCCTGCCTGTGGCAGGGGGGTTGGAGCTCTCTGATCCTTGGGGTCCCTTCCAACCCAGACTATTCTATGATTCTATGATATGGGCACTGGAGCAGACCAGACTGCTTCTTACATCTCAGGCTCCCACCTGCCATGTTTGTTAGGGATGTGGGGGACTTCTTCCTCTTGCAAGTGGGTCTTGTCTTGGGACTATTTGCAAAGCACATATACTCCCTAGTTATTTTTCCATGCTTGATTCTGTGGGTGTGTATAAAATTAAATAGGATAACTTGCAGAATGAGACTAATTAGGTTCAGTGTGAGAAAGCCTCGCACTAAATGGAATGCTTTTGGAAATCTTGAATGTCATGTTTGACTATAGTTATAGTCATAGGGAATAGGAATAGACATTAGTATCTGCTTACTATCATATAAAGCAGAATGAACAATTCTGGTTTAAATCCAGACTTGCTTGGTTTTTGTTTAAGACAAATATTATTATGTTATTTCTATCTGTATCTGTACTTTTCCCTGTATTTATTAGTTGAGGTAAAGATGCAGTACTCTAACCTGGATCTGCTTGAAGACACGAGTCATATTCTCATGTGGAAATAACCAAGTTTTGTTTTGTTTCCTTTGGAGATAAATCACATCTCCTGTGTCTAGATGTGCCTGTTTCTACTCCCCCTCCTGCCCCCCTCAAGACTGTCTAAAAGGATAATATGGAGTTTTCAATGTGTGCAAGCATAGGCCTATGTGCTTGTGCTTTTCTTTCTTTCACTTCCCTCCCTTCTCCCCCCCCATATAACAAGAAGTTAATATACTCGTGAAATGAATGATATCCCAGAAGAGGCTTGAGAATGTCTTTGGCTAATATCATTATGTTACAAATGACAGTGTTTGCTCCAGAGACTCAATTCCAGTCAGACAGCTACTAATTAATAAACCATTGCAAAAATCTAAAAGATAGAAAAAAGACAATATATTGCAAGATCCTGTATGATCTGGAAATCGTTTCTTTGCTATGCATTCTGTCAAACTGGTGTATGCTTATCACAAAGGGAATGAGGTGCATTCCTTCTACACTTGCAGAATGTAGAAAAGCCTTTTCCCATTACATAAAGGATTGTTTTGACCTATCCTCTTCCTCAATGTCTTCTGCATCCTCTAGTCTTTTTTTTCTCTCTTGTTTCCAGAGCAAGTGACTTAGTAATGGTGTATGAGAGATGCTTCAGCAGGTCAGAAACATGTTGAAGTTGTGTGGTTACATGTGGTACGGTGTTGGACTGCTCCTCTCAAAGTGGGGGTGTGTGGGATTTGAGGGCAGGGGTGAGAAGGGAATGGGGGGTGTAGGAGTACTGGTTGTTACTTAGCAATCTCAGAGTTACAAGCATCCACTTCAAAATGCAACGCTGAGGATAACTTTGTAACTGAAAGCTTAAAGCAGGAGACAAGTAACTAAAGGATATTGTATTTAAGTGTGAAATGAACCCCCAGAGCCAAACCCACCAAAACCTCCCTGTGCAGACTACAGGCCAATAGCTTGGAGCATTTCACTTGGACTCCAGAATCTTTTTCAATTAGACATTTTCTAAATAGTCAAGCTAAACTGCATGGTTTTTAAACTTCAGAGTGAGATGAAGATGTGTGGTTTTACTGTTGCCCAACTGGGCACTGGAGAGGTCCTCCACTGAAGTAGGAAAACCTTTTTTAAGGAAGAAGTATAAATTACCTTGCCTCAGAAAATTCACTCATAGAGTATTTTAAGTGGGTTCATGTTACACATGCTGTCAATATGAAAAACTAGTTATAAGGCTTGGTGTTTGAGACTAAATTGGTTTCCAGAGATGAGCTTTCTTTAGTTTGTCTTAGATTGGTGGCCAGAGATTTCTTCCTGGGAAGCGCCCTACTTGAAAGTTGAGGCAGCCTTGGATCTGTGACTGTCTCTAGATGTGCAAGTATCAGATCCACAAAGGATGTCTACCATTGCTGTTTCACTCTGAAATACAGTCATTTCATGTAGTGTAAGGATTTTCTTAGCATCAGAAAGGTGTGTGATTTTTATGAAGCATCGTGGCTCTGCTGTGCCACGCACTGCAGGCACCCATGAGCTGAGAGAGCTGCAGTTAGTAAGCTCTCCTGAGCATCTGTTTTTTTTCTTTTGAATCTTGCTTCTCTTGGCATTCTCTCTGCAGCCTGCATGCTCTGTGCATGAGCAAGGCTTCTTCTTGTAGCAGTTGGCTTAACCTCCAGCCTCTTCCAGCTGGCTGCCATGAAGACAGGTTCTTCTCTGGGATCTCTCCATCTGGCGGCAGTGTTTCATTCCTTGGCAATTTAAAAAGTCAATTAAAGTGATGCAGATATTGATGCAGATTCCCTTATCATGTGTAGCTGTCTGATCCCAGAGTGACAGATCAAGTGCTGGCCTGAACAATTTGAACCTTCCTTGCAAAACAATGAAGCAGTGGCCTAGACCTCTTTCCTTCCTTAGAACCTACAGCAGTTGTAGGAAAGGGAAGTTCTCCTGAGGCAATATGGAATATATTAAATTTTGGCACATTATTTCAACCCTGACTATATTTTTGCTAGGTTTATTTTGAGTTTTCTGTAGTTAAATGAAACTTGGCTTCATCTATCACCTTGTCTTTTTGGTAGCAAAGCAGGATGGGCCACCAGGCAGCTCTAACAGAATCCTAAAATTCTCAGTCAGAAGCTGAACATAGTTGTTTCATGGCTGCATCTTCTGGAAGACACTGCTAATCATCCTACCAAAGACTAATTTCTGCAGAGCAAAGGCTTTGTCTTACCGTCTCCTGGCTGTGCAGAGAACATTACTGGCCCCTGGGACTGAGTGATCAGATTTTCCTCTCTGAGATCTCAGCTCAAAGTAACTCTTCAGTGTCACCGAAGATAGCGCTGTACCACTGCTGCAGGAGCAGACACTGTTAAATAGCCTGGTGTGAGCACAGTTGGTTCCAGCCCTCAAAGGGCTGGAAGAATCCCAGCCATAGATACAGACTGGGAGAAGAGCTCCTGGAGAGCAGCCCTGCTGAGAAGGACCTGGGGATTGTGGTGGATGAGAGACTGAACATGAGCCAGCAGTGGCTCTGGCAGCTCGCAAGGCCAATGGGATCCTGGGCTCCATCAGCAGAGGGGTGGCAGCAGGGACAGGGAGGGGATTGTCCCTCTCTGCTCTGCCCTCGTGAGGCCCCAGCTGGAGTCCTGTGTCCAGAGCTGGGCCCCCCAATACAAGAGAGATGGGGAACTGTTGGAGAGGGGTCAGAGGAGCCACAAGGATGATGAGAGGGCTGGAGCAGCTGCCCGACAAAGAGAGGCTGAGGGAGCTGGGCTTGTTCAGCCTGGAGAAGAGAAGGCTGTGGGGGGACCTCATTGCAGCCTGCCAGTCCCTGAAGGGAGCTTATAAGCAGGAGGGGATTCAACTTTTTAAAAGAGCAGATAATGGCAGGACAAGGGGGATGGATTGAAACTAAAGGAAGGAAGGGTTAGATTAGATATTAGGGGGAAGTTTTTTACAGAGAGAGTGGTGAGGGGCTGGAACAGGCTGCCCAGAGAAGTAGTGGATGCCCCGTCCCTGGGGGTGTTCAAGGCCAGGTTGGATGGGTCCCTGGGCAACCTTGTATAGCTCCAGGCCTGAGGTTGGTGGCCCTGCCTGTGGCAGGGGTGTTGGAGCTCTCTGATCCATGGGGTCCCTTCCAACCCAGACCATTCTGTGATTCTATGAAGGGTGGGTATAAATGTGCTTTTAGACAGTGGAAATAAGACATGTGCTTGGGCAGCACTAGTCTGAAGCCATCTGAAATGTTGATACCTTCGCAGGGTGTGTGTTGTTTGGCAGGGTATGGTTTCTGGCTCTGAGACCTCTGTGGATAATCATTAGCTCTGTGCCTGAATCTTCTCCCGAGGGCTTTCAGCTTCCCGTTTCTGCAGGTGAATAGCAATGAGGCGTAATTGAAGAGGAAAGGATTTCTGCCAGCTGTATATAATCCACACCGGTTACTATGAGTGTAATCATTAACTTGGCCATTTAAAGCAACTGGAAATAATTATCAGCACAGAGGATATTAGGTGCTAACAAAGTTTCCAGGCATGTCGACTCCTTTCAGAGTGGTTTTATGGCCAATTGTGTGTCACCCTTGAGACTTGTTGAAAAGTTTTGCACTTAATGATGCTGAACTTATCTAGAGGTGTAAAAGTGAGACAAGAAAACTTGCCATGTAGAGAATGACTTCATTTGGTGCTTTATCGCTGTTGGAACTTCTTCTGAGGTTCAGATGGCTTTGCTGTGTAATTCTTTGCACTCTCTTGGAAAGTAGAGATGGGGATCTACAAGGCACAAGTTGCTGTTGTGTAAGCACTGTTTGCAGCAAGCAGAGTTGAAGAGTGTGGTACTGCAGCTACATTTCATATACATGGAATTGCATTTGATAGTAAATTGCATGCTTTAATCCAACCAAGTAATGCTTAAGGTTGTTTTTTTTTGAGGAAAAAAACCCCACCAAACAAACAAAACTCCCCAAAACTCCAACAACCAACCAACCTCCATTTGAAAAAAAAAAAGAAGGTGGAGCTATAGTGGAAAAAGCAGCAATTGTAGCTTTTCTGGTATTGTCATTCTTCTGAGAAATTAAGTCACTGTCAATATGAATTGTTTTTTGGGTTTTTTTGGCACAGAATTACTTAAACTTTCTTTAAAATGGGGATAATGGTTATAGGTTTAAAGCTTATAAGGGTGAAGGGAAAATGACTTCATTCTGTGATTGCAGAAGTGGTCTCATTGGCTGTGTGAGCTGGTATGACTTCCAAAGCTCAGGATACAGCCACAGCATCAACTGCAGAAAATGCTAGAATAAATGAATGACTATACTTATAAGTTAACTTGTTAACTTACATGGGTAAGGAGATTAAAACTGAAGCTAGGCCCTGGTAAAAGGGGAAGCTGTGAATTGAACTGTGGAGGGTAGGGAGAGAGGTCATGTCAACACGGTCCATCTTGCTGGATTGCCACCTTCTCGTGTCAGTTTGGAGAGAATTATTTTGATAACCAAGTCCTCACTCTGTGCAATGTCCTGATGGGTAGGTCCAAGATCTTGCTGTCAGATTGGTGCTTTGTGTTAGCTTTTGCATGTTTGGAGGCAGCAATTTCACTTGGAAAGATTCTTAATGAATTTGGAGTCCTTCTGCAACCCGTGTGTTCAACGAAGAAAAGCAAAAATATTAGGTAGAAAAGTTGACTTTCTCCTTTGTGACTGGCTGGAGTAATTAATGAATCTGCATGTCATTAAAGCTGGCAGAAATGTAGCTTGGTATCTTGTCAAGTTCATTGGGATTACTTTGCAAGAGGCTGATGGGAAGTTGTGGGGCTGGAAAAACCCACCTGTAATTGTATTGGTATGAAACATGCAGCATTTGTCTTGAACTCCTTTAACAATGGTTACTGAAAACATCCCTCAATGCATGCTACTAGCCTTAATATTTTAAATTTTTTGTGCTGTTAAGGCAAAAGGTCCAGTTAAAAGAATTTCTTAACTTGGACATGCAAAAGTAAGAAAATTCTTTCCTGCAGCTGAATGAAGCTTAAATTCTTTAAAGCATTTACACAATGCAGCTATTGTGGCATATATTATGGTGTCCTGCAATATTAAGGCATTTATAGATGAGAGATAGACTCATGGAATGGTCTGGGGTGGAAGGGACCCCAAGGATCAGAGAGCTCCACCCCCCCTGCCACAGGCAGGGACACCAACCTCCAGGCCTGGAGCTACACAAGGCTGCCCAGGGCCCCATCCCACCTGGCCTTGAACACTCCCAGGGACGGGGCATCCACTACTTCTCTGGACAGCCTGTTCCAGCCCCTCACCACTCTCTCTGTAAAAAACTTCCCCCTAAGATCTAATCTAACCCTTCCTGCCTTTAGTTTTAATCCATTCCCCCTTGTCCTGCCATTATCTGCTCTTTTAAAAAGTTGACAACAGACTTCAAATCCTTTGCTTTTTATTAGTTTGTTAGCAGGTGCTTCAAGAAGTAGAAACCATTTCTAAGACCTCACCTTTTAATTCAGTGTGAGTCAGTGGAGATAATCCATTACTTTGTGTTGGCAGCAACCTGAGATTTTGGAAATGCTGGGTTTTGCTGTTCGCTCAGTTTATGGAAATATACAATTCAGCTGAAGCAAATGACAAGGTAATTGTACATTGAAGACTTTAACTCAGGCACTTTAAAATATTTTAATAGAAATCATAGAGAGAAATCTTGTTTTGTAAGGTCCACTTTTGATGCTTGTGTACGTTCTCAGTGCTAATGCTCTGATACAGTGTCATGTACTGTAAAATTCCAGGGGTTTTAATGCGGTCCTTGAAAATTAATAGCTAACCTTTACTCAACAGAAATAAGATTGAGCCTGTTCCTAACAGGGGTTCTGTCCTTCAGATGAAATACTAAGCCAAGGTCCCTTTTGCTGTGAAGAAATAGTTCCTTCAGAAAGGGCAGGTTATAACCTTGGCGGATGGGCCAAGAGTGCCCCTCTGTCAGGTTGTAATGTTCAAGGCTGCACAGCAAATAATACAGTGCTGGACTCCTGCTGTCTCCCAGTCCCAGCTGTAAACTAATTGTACACTTGGGAGAGTGGCTTCCTGACCTGTGACTGGGTATACTTGTGCCACAGCAATGCAAATAATAATTTATTTTTTTTTTTTAGCAGTCTCTAGTGTATGTTTAATATTTAAAGCCTTGAGTCAAATGTAAAAAGCTCTTGTAATAGTTGCCAGCTAAATGCTTTTTGTGGGCTGTTGTGCAACCTCTCTAGACATTTAGAAACCAGTGGAAGTTCAGGATGTTTTCTTTATTTGTTTTTTTTTAAAAAAAAAAGCTTACCTGAAAGAAATTCAGGAAGTGATTAGTTGGAAGGTGTAGTGGTGTATGGTGTTGGAGACAAGCCTTGGAACTCATCCAGCATGTCCATATAATCATTACCCAAATTATATCCTTTCAAGAACGAAACCAGTTTCCCAGTTCATGTGCCATGTTTGCTTTTCCCCTTTTCCCTTGTGTCAGCTCTTGATTAGATTCAGTATATATGTTATTGCTTTTTGCATAGAGAATAATAGTAAACAAGTGACCAGTGCCTTCTGTTACGTATCATCTCTAGAAATTTCAGCCATTTGAGCCCTCAGCTTGTTTTACTATGTGGATTTGCTTGTGTTGAATGTGTTCCAGCTCTTCATTTCCCAGGGCATATAAAATTGGTGAAATTCCATGGGAAAGGATTGGTTTGGGTACGTAAACATACAGTCAAGTGTTTTTAAAGCTCAGGAAGAGCAGATGCTTAAAGGTTTTGGGAATCAAACACATCTGCATGGCATGTTCATGCACCTTCCTCTAGGCAGAGTATTGTGTTGGGACATTTTTTTCAGAGATTAAGTCTTCCCCAACAGTTTTATCCATGTTTATGAAGTCAAGAGAAAACAACTGTGCTGTTATTTCCTGGACAATATGTATTTACCTCCTAGAAAACTTAAGCAATAAATAAAGCAAGACTTGACCTGGCCAAGTTTAATGGAAAGTTCCAAAGGGAACGTCTGGGTATAGTTAGTGTTTTTCTTGAAGTTTTTATTGCACTTTCTGAAAGGAGAAGTAGGTAGACATGTAAACATACAAACCAAGCTTAAGTCAGGCTAAATACAGAGATTTATTTTGCAATAAATCAGATATTTATTATGAAATGTGTAATTTGCAAGTACTTCTTGCAAGATAAACAATAGCTGCCAAAGAAAACAGCAAATTTGAGTGTATTTGCTACTGTCCCAAACATTGTTTCCCAACTTGTGTATTGTCCTTAAGCTAGTAACCAAACTGTAACATAACAAGGTAATTTAAGGAATGTGTTTTGCCTTTTCTGTCTTGAGCAGTTCCTCAGCTTGGTCGAGCGAGCCCAAGTCTTTCCTGTTCACCTCCTGCACGTGGCTGTCCAGCCAACCTCTGTCTCCAGCCAGCCCCATCCGACATCCGTTGATGTGTCTGATGGTGTATGGGTCATGTTCTGCCAGTAGCATCTGCTGGGGAGGATGAGCCTCAAATGGAGGGGGAGAGTGGCTGCCACCCAGTCACCCTTCTGAGCTTATGGGGATATCCTCCAGCATGGGTTAATCTCTCCATCTCTTCACCAGGATACGGTGAGGAGCTCTGTTCAGGCAGAGATTCCCTGCGAAGTTGTCAATCCCGAATACAGAGGGATCAGAGGGGGAAGGATCCATATGCCCCACAGGCTGGATCTGTGACCAAGGAAGACCTTTGCAAGGCAGAAAAATTAATCTCATTGGCACTTTGTTGTGAGGGTTGCCAAATCCCTGCAAGAACAGAGAAGGTGTTGTTTTGCTTTCGCAGGAATTGTGTTTGCGTGTGGTGGGCACTGTGTCTGCCTGTTTGCTTTTAATGGTGGGACAAGGGATTTGCAGAAAGGCAGTTAGTCTTGTAAAAAATTGCTTTTACTGAGAGCCCTGCAAAAATTACCATAAAAGTCAGTGTGCTGTTAAGTCGTCCTCCTTCCCACCATCCTGCTGCCACTTTCTTATTTATAGAGCCTTTCCCAAGAACCTTCTTGTAGTCCCACCCTTGTGTGTCTTGCAAGTGTGGAAGCACTGGAGAGGCAGTGTACTCTGAAGCACAGTGCTCTTGTTTCTTCTCATCTGTACTATCACAGAATCATGGGGGTTGGAAGGGACCTTGAGAGATCATCAGGTCCAACCCCCTGGCAAAGCAGCTCCCCAGCTCATATTGCACAGGGAGGCGTCCAGAAGGGTCTTGAACACTTGCAGAGAAGGAGATTCCACACCCCCCTGGGCAGCCTATTCCACTGCTCCCTCACCCTCACTGTAAAAGTTTTTCCCCATGTTGGTGTGGAACTTCCTGTGCTCCAACTTGCAGCCATTGCCCCTTGTCCTGTCCCCACAGACACTGGAAAGGGGCTGGCCAATTCCCCCTGCATCCCATGCTGAAGATATTTATCCTGAGTAAGAAAAGGGTTTTTTTTTTATGTGACTTGTCATAAGCTTTGGGAAACTCCTGTTCTCACTGATGTCCATTATTTATTTTTTTTCCATAAGAATGAACTTTGAGATAATTGGACCTTGAAAATTAAGTGATGGTCTTCCAGATAACACATCTGATACGTGTGTCTCTGTCTGAGGCATTGCTGTATGAACATACTTAACATTTTGAAATGCCACTGTAAATAAACAGCCCTTGGAAATGTTTGCTTGGGATTTCACTGCCAAATTAAGGTAAAAAATCATGTAGAAGGATGTCCCATCTGAGTGGTGTAGAGGATGAAGAGTTCTACCTCCTGTGGCTTTTTTGGAGACCTGGAAGACTTGCATCAGTTCTCAGGCAGCAAAAAGGATTTGGCACCATACAACAAAATACCCACAAGTGACAGCCTCACTGCATGCTGAGGGAGGGAAATAAAGGTTATGGTCTCTACCTTGGAGATGCTCATCTCCTTTCAATGTATGAGATGAGCACTGGAACAGGAACTCTTGGAGTACTGTGAACACAGAATTCCTTCTGGAATATTTTCAGAGGGTACAATTGACTGCATAGGGGGTTTCTGGTGGCGTTTTTAGTACATGGACTAGCATTAAGAAAAGAATGAAGAAAGGCAGGATACATATTTAGTATGGGGGAGCAGAGGATGATCACTAGTGCAGGCTGGTTTCATTTTCTCAGTTGATCAGGGTGGCACACGTAGTGACAAGAGTCCTGGCGTTTCCAAGAACTTGCTTTTTTCTTGGACCAACAGAAAGTGCTGTCTGTCTCTGGAGTGTTTTAGGTGGATTCTGATACTTGTAACTAATGTCAGTAGGTCTTTTTAAAAACATCCAGAGCAATTGATGGCACAGGTTTTACGTGGAGATTTCCAGGTAACTTTCCAAGACAGAATGATAGAAATAGCTGTTTACTTTAACATAGAACTGTTGTGATTTTGTTGACAGCCTTGTGACAAATATTTTGGATCCTCTGATAGTTCAGGCAAGAAATACAAAGGGCCTGCAAAACACTCTCACTCCTTTGAGCAGTACGCTGCATCATTTCTATCTGCAATGCCGAACAGTGCCAGAATCAAGTTTATAATATGCATCCTCAAGTACTTTGAACAGTGTTTGAGTTCTTATTTACTGGGAGAGAAGTGCTCCTTGAGTGCCTACAAACTTGGAATGGATGTGAAGTACCAGATTTAGTGCAGCCCTGTACTAATAATATTGTTGAACTATTGGGCATCAGCCTAGCTCGGATGCTTGCTTACTCCTTCTCTGCTTGCTCTCCCTTCAGCACAGGAAATGGCAGTAATTATCCCCACATTACTTTAAATGTCGTTGCTAAGGCCAAGTGTTTTAAAATGCCACTGCAACTTAAAGATATTTAGACTAGAAGGATTTTGAAGGAAATACATGTCCTGTTGTTTAAGTAAGCACTTTCCTTTGCTAGCAACCAGAAATCTCATTTATTCTCATGTGTGGGTTCAAAGGAATATTCATAATGCAATTTTTGTACCTTTAGGAAGATGCGTATCTTATAGAAGAGAATGTAAAGGTTTAGAACTGTGTTGTCACATCCTCAAGGTTTTGTAGAAGTTACTTTCAAGATTACCATTTTAACTTTTTAAGAAAACTTTGGTTTGGGGGGGTGGGGGGTGGGGAACCCCAAGCTAATAGAAATCCTGAGCAGACTTAACATGGGAAGGAATCCACTGGCCTGGCTATGCTCAGTCATCTGTCTTGGTTGTATATGGTGTATCAGCAGCATGTTGTTTGAGTATTTCCAGAATCATAGAATCATAGACTGGTCTGGGTTGGAAGGGACCCCATGGATCAGAGAGCTCCAACCCCCCTGCCACAGGCAGGGCCACCAACCTCAGGCCTGGAGCTACACAAGGTTGCCCAGGGCCCCATCCAACCTGGCCTTGAACACTTCCAGGGACGGGGCATCCACTACTTCTCTGGGCAGCCTGTTCCAGCCCCTCACCACTCTCTCTGTAAAAAACTTCCCCCTAATATCCAATCTAACCCTTCCCTCCTTTAGTTTTAATCCATCCCCCTTGTCCTGCCATTATCTACCCTTTTAAAAAGTTGAATCCCCTCCTGCTTATAAGCTCCCTTCAGGGACTGGCAGGCTGCAATGAGGTCCCCCCACAGCCTTCTCTTCTCCAGGCTGAACCAGCCCAGCTCCCTCAGCCTCTCTTTGTAGGGCAGCTGCTCCAGCCCTCTAATCATCCTTGTGGCCCTCCTCTGACCCCTCTCCAACAGTTCCCCATCTTTCTTGGTGATGCTAGGTCTCACTTTACACAGACAATGCACGCTCATCTCTATGTGTTACTTTTCACCAGCCTTCCTTGTTTTGGCCAAAGCAGGCATGACCTCTCCCGCTGCTCCCTGCTGTGTTGGGTGAATCTCCTGTGATGTGATGATCCTATTTAGGAGACAGTGCTTTTAAAGAGCTAAAAACAGGAGGATATTAGGTAGTTTTTTGGGAACTGACAGGACTGGGAGCATGTGCCAAGTGAGATACTGGTTAGGTCAGAACACACCCCCAATTTCTGAGGAGAAATGGGGATGGAAGGGCATGTTTCTTTGGCTGTAAGAGCAGTGAGTTCTGCAGGCTGTTGTCAGTTGGAGCAGTAGCATCAAAATGCACATGGAAAATGATGTTGGAATTTTTGCTTTGTAATAACAAGCTGGTGTGCTTCCACTTTGTGCTCAATTAGTAGTTAGCTTTTGGCAGAATAAAATAACTTTGTCATTAATGATCTGGTTTAGAAATGTTATTACTTCTTCAATAGCAAGCACTTTCAGATATCTTTTTTCATATACAATCTAGGTGACAAGGTAGAAGAGGAAGGAAAGAAAGGATCAGGAAGAGATGTGGAGTATTTTGGGGTCTGTCTGCTGGCAATGTAAGAGATGACTACTGCATCTTAACTGACGGGTTTCTGTCTCCTGACTGTCACACATACTCCTTAGGCCAGTCTAGATTTAAGTGTCAGTTCATGTTCTTAGTGTCTAGCAACTACTCTTTCTCTCAGGACACAGACCAGTCTTGACATTTTAAGTGTAGCTATTCTATCTTTAGAAAAAGAGAGAAAAGAGAAAATTCTGTCTTTTTTTAATCTTTTTCCCCAACCTGCCTGAGACTTCTAAGCCACAACTTAGTTCTTTCCTGTTTGAGCAAGAGCAACTCACAAGAATATGGGTCATTGTTTGCTGGATGCGTCATGAAATCCTTTGCCTTTGTGTGCAGCTATAATGTTAGTAACACAAAGTCTTCAAAGGTGTGGGATTAGTGAATCCATTTCCATAGTATTAGAATTCTAGCAGAGCCTGATGCCCCAAGTCTGGCAGTTTAGCATGTTGGGTGTTGTCGCTGTGTTCAGGAGGATGAAGTGTTCCTGATTTGTGAGCTTTTGGTTGTGTGAGTGGGGTGGTGGTGCTTGTGTATGGGTTTTCTTGAGTTTGTTTTGCTTATTCCCCAAGGTGTTCAGAGCAGCTGTTTCCCTCATAATGGATCCTGGCTATCTTAAATTCATCACTGTAGGAATGTCTAAATGCAATTTTGGATGTGGACTGATGACAGAGCTAGTCCAGTGGTGTACCAAGAACTAGATTAGAGCCCAGTTTTAAGCAGGGGGTTATACTGTTTGAAGCTAATACTACAGTATTCGTGTCCAATGCTTCCTGGGATTGCTGAAAAGTGACACACTCCTGGTAGTTACTCTCATAAGCTATTTGTTCTGTGACATCCTCTGTAACCTTCCCGATGCTTCTGCAGGAAGCTGCTGTACCTCTGCAGGGTTCGGGGTCTCTCTGCCAGAGCTTGATGCTGCTCACTCTCATGTTCAATGGGACCTTGTTTTGCTGATTTTCACACTGGTATCTGGTTCAGAAAAGGGAAACCTACTGAGTTTCTCCCTGCACCTAAACTCCATGTTTCTAGGCACGTGGCGTTGCTTCAGTGGCATGATATGTCCTTAGCAAATTCTCTTAAATGTCTGATAACTTCCAAAATGCTAGTTTCAGATGGGAGGAGACTTCTAAGTGGCACAAATACAGGACAACTTCCAAAAATATCCTTTCTAATAGCGTGTGTTGCTACTCGTTCTGTGTTTACATTGTTCTGAGAAGTGACGGTCTTCTGAGCCACACTTAGCTCTGTCCTTGAACTAAAATAAAATGTTATTTTCAGAGTGTCTACTGTACTCTTCAGGTTTGACATCACTACAAAAGGAAGCTTGCATCCGCAGACCTGAAGTTGATATTTGGCTTTTCCATTGGCTACGTGACATACGTGATGGGACTGGTTTTATGCACTGAAATCTATTCATCCCTTTCTGCTTCTTGACGTTGACAACTTAAAAGATCATTTAATGACATTATCTGAACCACTTATCCCTCTTGTCTGTCGACAGCAGATGTGTGTTCTCTTGGTAAGAATGGGTGCATGAAGGTCTTGGGGAACTTTAAAAAAGGCTGGAAGGACGATTTCATAGAATCATAGGATGGTCTGGGTTGGAAGGGACCCCAAGGATCAGAGAGCTCCAACCCCCCTGCCACAGGCAGGGCCACCAACCTCCAGGCCTAGAGCTACACAAGGTTGCCCAGGGCCCCAGCCAACCTGGCCTTGAACACTTCCAGGGACGGGGCATCCACTACTTCTCTGGGCAGCCTGTTCCAGCCCCTCACCACTCTCTCTGTAAAAAACTTCCCCTTAATATCTAATCTATGCTGGTAGCATAGACTAAACCAGTACTGTCTAATTTTCTATGTTTGTCATTGGCTACATTGACAAGAAACAGTCAGTTGGATGACTCGTCCAGCTACTGAATTTCCCACAGTCAACAAAAGCTGAACTGTTCAATCAAAATTTCAATTTCATGTAACATCAGCATGGCATTTGCTGTTGTGGTCTATAAGGTTGAGTGTGCTACACATTTCTGAAGGTACTGGCAGTGGGTGAGTATCAGAGCTGAATTTCAGGAATACTTTTGAAGCGTGGTTGGGTAAGCTACTGCCAAAGGCATTTCTGTTAGTTCATGGCACTTCTGATCTCTGCTTAATTAGAAATATTGAGCTGTTCTGGTGTATTTACAAACAGACTCTGAGTGCAGAAGTCTCTTTCTCTGATACCCGTGTTCCAGTTAGTGCCGTTGTCTCTGTAGCACATGGAAAATTAGCAGGATAACAGAACTAGGTTTCAGTGTCTATTTTGTGCTGTCTGATGCATGATATTCATTTAGGTAGGTAATAATAGTCGCATTCCACATAGCTCAAGAGATAAGTACTGTATTAACCATTAATCTCAAATTGCAGTTGGGACATTAATTGCCAACTATGAGGACAATATTAGATACCTCATTTTAAGAGCATTAAATACATGTAATATTGCCCTGATTTGGCAGGAAAGCTGGCTTTGCTTTCTGTTTTACACAGCCACCATAGCTGCAAGGATACTGTAAAATCACACTTTCAAAACGTGCTTGATGTTCTTTAAATCGTGTGACTTGCACGTGCAAAGATTTATCCAATACTTGCTGTGGAAAGCATCTGTCACACTAAGATGGATTCATCAATGACATGATTATTAAAACATCCTGTTCGATTAAGGATGTTCTGGTTTTGGATCAATATTAGGGATCTTGTAAAAGTAAGTCTTAGCTAGGGAGTTGCTTCAAGAGCAAGAAATACAAGACCTGGGTTGGTCTGTGGGAAGCTGACTTGAGTAATTGTTTATTTCTGTGAAGACTGCTTTTTATAGCCAATAGACACAATTAAAGCTGCATTTATTGGAATGAACAGCCTTGCTGCCATACAGGTAGAAGACAGATTATAAAGATGTATGTGATACTGTAGCGGAGCCCCTGAGAATGAATGGTCTAATCAGGATTAAATCAAATTGTCTGGGTGCTGTAATGAGAAGACTCAGGTTTGCTTTTCTCCCTCCAGCTATCTGGGAAAACTCTCCACTGCATTTTCCAATGAGAGATTGTGCTATCATTTGGAGATCATAATAGTAGCAATAAAAAGAATGCAAGCTACCTCCAATTTGTTTTGGCCCACTTAGTCCAGCATTTGATGTATCTGATGTGTTGTTTACACTGTGAAGTTAAATATTTAATCTGTTACATCTAAATGAAAATCAACAGACCCTAAGATGAGGAAAAAGGCGTGATAAGTAAATATTTAAGGAAGAATATTCCTCTGTACCTACAGCACTTTAATAGGGAAGAAAAAAATAATGCCTGTAATGCATTCTTGTGTTGTTTCCTTTATTTTTTGGTTAGCTACTCAGAAGGTTGAGGTAACACTGCACCTGATTCTGGAACCCATGCTGCCTCGTGGGCTATCGAAACACGGGATTTTGAGTGCCCTGAACTGGGTTTAGCCTATAGCTGTGGAAGTCCTGTAGCACATGAGTATCCACCTTGAGATATGTTACCTGCCAGTCAGATTTCCCTGTGCTGTGACTCATGTGAGCACCCTCAGGAGGCTCTGCAGGTTGGGTGCTGTCCTTCTGGCTTTGGCTTGGCAGCTGAGTGGAGGGAGGAGGGCAGTGAGACCCTCTTAAACCCGTGGCTTCAACCAGCTGCTGCTTCCTGCTTGCAGCTCTCGACATCCTTCTCATGCTTCCAGTCACTGGCTGAGCTCTGGGACCTCCTCTTGGCCTGTTTGGCTGCTGTCCCCAGGCGAGGCCATTGATCACGCAGGGCCAGGCCTGCTGGGCTCTGCAGCTTCTGCTGTAACCCATGGCAGAAGGTTTTTAATTGCTTGGTGTTAACTCTGGAGGAGCTACCATTTAATAGGTCTCATTATGTGAACATAAGAGAACTCCTGGAAAATCTACATGCTTGTACTCTTCACAGCAGTTGCTACTTGATCACTTTACATTCTGAACTATGAGAGTTGTAACTCTCAAACAAGTTCCCTTCCTCCATGAAATATTAATTGAGCAGCACCAAATTAATGTTTGTGTGTGGTGTTGTAAAAGGAGAGCCTTGTATTGCAGAGGATATTATGCTTAACTCTTATTTGTAACTTTAATAAATTTTTGTAGTGTGAGGAAGCTGACATTTAGTGCTTTTCTTATATGTCTGTTATGTCAGAAAATGTTATTATCAAAGCTGGTTGCTGCATTTTTCTAATGGGTACCTCACCTTTTAAAGCTCTGTAGTACTGCTGGGTTTTTCTTTGCTGTCTTTCACTTTCCATCTCTTTCACTAGCAAGGCTACTCCAAGTATTGGTTACACACTAAACCCTGAGATCTGATGTTGGGGTGCTTTATTCAAAGAGTAGAGTGGTGTTTCATTGGTTACTGTGGTACCCAGCTGGGCTCACCTGCTGTTACCACAGTGCAGGTAGGGGCACTAGTCAAGGGGTGACCAGATATCTTGTGCCTTGTGAGGATGGATGTCTCTTCCAAATCCTGCATGGAAGGGAGTTAAAGTTACCTAGTGTAACTTTTAACATGTAACTCAATTAATGACTGTTCAGAGCTGGGGCAGGTGTGAGTGCCACAAAAAGTAGAAGGCACACAGAGTTAGAAATGTAGGACAAAATCTGCCCAGCCTCCTTCTTTTTCTAAGAAAATTATCTGAAGTTTAAATGGATTACACTCAGTAGAAGAGGGACTGAGGTCCACCTTCAAGATCTTCTCCATACAAATGAGGGTGACATCTTCAAGAGTGTCTTCTCAGCTATAGAAATAGAGCATTTCTACCCTGCCCAGGCATGAGGCTACTGTGCTTGATTAAAACACAGGACAGTCGTTGTTCATACACTCAAATAGAAAGTTCATCTGTAACAAGTCAATAAAGTAAATATTTTTCCTGATTACAAGAAAACCACCTCAGTAGATCCACTTAACTTTTATTATTTTTTTTCCTGCTAGAAGCACTACCAGCACTCATGTTCCACTGGATTGGCTGGGGTAGCCAGAAATGGACAAACCCCATGTGATTGTGTTCCTGCTCCTGTTGTCGAGACAGGAAAAAATACTCCTGAGATTTGGCAGCTTCAGCCTCTTGGTTGCCAAGTGTGTTTTACGCTCTGGGTATTAGCTTCACTGCAGAGGGGGGATAAAGGAAAGAAGGTGTGAAGGGATCAAATTCATTTATAGTTGATTGTCTCCTTTTACCGTGGGCAACGTTAAAAGAACTTATATTCAGTCTGTGTCAGAGTGGTGTTTGCAGGGGCATTAGTGACCAAAAGACAGATTTGTTTCTAGAGGAACACTATCTGTTCTCTTGCATCTGGGGATTTGTAGTGAGATCTGTTAAAAGACCTGTGAGGATTTGAAGGTGAGAGGGTAATAAATGATAGAAAACCCACCCTAGTGTTAATGCAACATATTAGCAAAAGCATAAGGTTCAGAAACACAGAGGATTCTTATATTGAGGTTTCACCTTTAGCACTCAGAAGGTTAATGTGTTAACCCTCCCTGTTACTGGTTTTTACGTGTGCTGTGGACACACACCAGCATTCACTTGAAGCATGGATCCTGAGGTTACATGGATATAAACTGCAGTTTAACATTTTAAGATAACATGTTCCTATTTTTGGAGACGCTTCACTTCCTCAGAAGCGGAACTTATTTAGTAAGCTATGAAGCCAGCAGATTTATAAGGCTGTTCAGTTCCAGCTCCACTATCAAGTTTTGAAGTAAGCTGTTTGTACAGCTATAAAGGCTTCAGGCTCTGCTGGGAATACTGGCAGTTGCTTCAGCAATGGGCGGGCATGGATTGAGGTTTGCTCGGTTACTTTAGACGTGGCCTAAAAGCCTCTTGGGTTTAACTTGTTCATTTCCCGTAGAAGTCTGTTTGATTTGCTGCTGCCTGGCTCTCTAGAAGGTCTGGTGAAGTCTTTCATATCAGGCTTTTGGAGGGTAACATGAATTTTGATAACAAATTTCATAAATGTGCAAGGAGTATCTTCATTTGCTGCTGTAGCACCAGTGCTGCCTGTAGAACTGCCCATTCTTCTGCCCAAAACCCCATGGTAATCTCTGACAGCCACGTGCACCTTAAGCTTTGAAATAAATAGCCACTTGCACTAGTGGGCTCTGCCACCACTGCTTGGCAGCTACTGAAGCTTCTGAGTACCTGCAGGCCTCTCATGGTGGGTTCACCTGCTGAAAATACCCTCATAAGCCATTCCAAATTCTCTCTTCTGAGTTTGGCTTGCTGGCCTTTTTAAGATCTGAATGTCAGCCACTGCAGAGAATCAAGTGTGTACATTTTAAATTGGACAACTTCTACAAATGAGTGTTAATGGGCAGAGTGTACTTAACATCTGACCTGCAGGCTGTGGGGATGTGTAGGGCCTCCCTGCTGGTACAGCTGTGGCTTTGGTTCAAAAACTAGCTAGCTCAGCTCTCATTTTTGAGAATTTTCATAAATGTCACTTCAATTCAAAATTTCCATTGACTTGAAGCTACATAAGTTCTCCTAAAATGCTCATGGAGAAGGTGAGGAAGGCTGGCCAAACCTGGTCCTTGTGCTTGAGAGAAGATAGAAGGGGTGTATTCCTGTGCCCTGGTTTCAGCAGGCATAGAGTTAATTTTCTTTCCAGCAGCTGGCATAGTGCTGTGCCTTGGATTTAGGATGAGAATAATGTTGATAACACATTGTGGAGTTCCCTGTCCTTCTTGAACTGAGGGGCCCAGAAATGGACCAAATATTCCAGATGTGGCCTCACCAGGGCAGAGTAGAGGAGGAGGAGAACCTCTCTCCTGGCTTACTAACCATATCCCTTCTAATTCACCCCAGGCTGCCATTGGCCTTCTTTGCCATGAGGTCACATTTCTGGCTTATGATCATTCTGCTGTCCCCCAGGATGCCCAAGTCCCTTTTACCCTATGCTGCTCAACTCTCTGGAGGCTGTGCAGGCATCCCCTCAGCGCTGACCTTTGAGGAGGGAAGGTGCAGGACACCTTAAGGTGTCTTTGTAAGGCTCCCTGCTCACAAAGTTTAAAAGAACTTTTAGTGGAAATTAATGTTGTTTTCTGGAAGATCCTAAAGGAAATTTTTTTGGTGGCACTACATAAGAATAGTAGAACTTTGAGTGTGGCTTTGTCTGGTTTTGACTCAATTATCTGGAAATGTACAAGCTGTTTTAACATTGTTTCTTTTTAGCTGGCATTCACCTAAAATATTTACAGTTACATCAGTTTCCTTTTGTGTATTTGGTGACTGATTGTTGTGATGCTGGAAGGTCAGAGCAGAGTTGGTTTATGGTTATTGAGGAGGACTCATGGTGATTGGAATTATTTGCGTACTTTTCTTTCAACCTGAAGCTCCCAAGAAATCCTAGTTACTCTCCAACAAAACCATTGTCTTTACTTGTATTCTGAGGGGCTTTAAAGTTATGACTTTAAAATGTGCTTCTGCTGTGGCTGGTTTGTTTTCAAAGATTCTGCATTTATTTTTGCATCCATTCCTATCTTGAATTCAAGAACTTTATGACCTTTTACAGTGTGCAGTCTGTCATATACTTGCTGGTCATGGTGACAGTGGTATTATTTATCTAGAGTTCCTTGATTATTTTTATGCATGCAAGCAGTGTTCCACAGCAGAACGTTTTTCCTGTGCTCAGGATACAATGAGACCAAGTCATATGTTCATGAAATAATTTTACTTCTTGAAGGACCTCAATGGCTGAAGTGAAGCTTCCTGTGCATAAACACTGACCATTCGATAAACCCCTTCCTGCTGCAAATTCATGCTTAAATAACAGTAATTAAAAATACCCAACCATATATATAATATTAGTTGAAGAACAACTAGTATCTTAGCAGAAGATCTAGAGAGCTTTCATCCTAGAGAGTGATGTACAAAACAATCATAGAATCATAGAATGGTCTGGGTTGGAAGGGACCCCAAGGATCAGAGAGCTCCAACCCCCCTGCCACAGGCAGGGACACCAACCTCCAGGCCTGGAGCTACACAAGGTTGCCCAGGGTCCCATCCAACCTGGCCTTGAACACTTCCAGGGACAGGGCATCCACTACTTCTCTGGGCAGCCTGTTCCAGCACCTCACCACTCTCTCTGTAAAAAACTTCCCCCTAAGATCTAATCTGACACTTATTTCCTTTAGTTTTAATCCATCCCCCTTGTCCTGCCATTATCTACCCTTTTAAAAAGTTGAATCCCCTCCTGCTTATAAGCTCCCTTCAGGGACTGGCAGGCTGCAATGAGGTCCCCCCACAGCCTTCTCTTCTCCAGGCTGAACCAGCCCAGCTCCCTCAGCCTCTCTTTGTAGGGCAGCTGCTCCCGCCCTCCAATCATTCTTGTGGCCCTCCTTTGACCCCTCTCCAACAGTTCCACATCTTTCTTGTATTGGGGCCCCAGCTCTGGACACAGGACTCCAGATGGGAGCAAGTGAATAAAAGACAAGTGCAGGTATACCTGATGGTGTTTGACATGACAGGCTGTGCTGTTTTCCTTCGGTGGCATCAGGGATATTGATGCACATCTTGAACTTGTTTGTTTATAGCTTGCATGCCTCATGTGTTTGGAAATAGAAGAGCTATTTGGTCACAGTCCTGCAGTAAAGTGTGCTTGATAAGGTAGATTAGCTTTGTATTTTGACTTTTTTAAATTGTTTTTTTTAGTCTTTGTTTCTTGTAGTAGTTTCAAACAGTTTATTAATTTGTTTCTTTGAAGGTGAGTGTCTTTCTCCTGAGACTGACTCATGCTCTTTCCAAATCATAAAGACATAAAGCTCTCATCTTAGTTTTCTGGCCCAAACTTGAGATGTGTTTTTGTGTTGGCAAAGGGATAATTTTTGGCCTGGGTTCAAGGTCTCAAGATTTTACCATATCAGGATGTCCATTTGCTTGTGTTTCTTTCCCTTTGGCTTTCACTTTTCAACAGCTTACTGGCAGCGACACTGAAGGGAACAGCCAAATTTGAGTGACAGGCATGGAGTATTCTCAGTAAAAGCTCCCTGAATGAGCCAGTACAGCTATTCCCATCAGAAGTTGAATTCCCAGAACTTGTCTCCTTCTCTTGGAGAGCAAGAAGGACGGTTAATGACTGTGCAGCTGATTAAAACTAACCAGGGCTACACAAATTCAGAGACGGAGACAGCTATCAGTTGCCAAGCGAGTTAAAACAGATTGTTAGCCAGCTCTGTTGATTTGATTAGTGACCTGAATCAGTTGGTTTTGAGTATATCACTGCCAAAGTGTGCTAAACAATGAAAACAGGAACCTTGGGTGGCTTGTATCTCTTTGCTACCGTGGTGTCACCAGACACAGCGGAACGGAGGCTTCGCTGTGCGTGGGCTGAGCAGCCAGGAGAAGAAAAGGCTATTGTAAGGACTGATTGTACCTCTGCCACACACACCCAGGCCATGGACCCCTTGGAGATGTGGGAACTGGCAATGATCTGTGAGGAACCACCTGCTTCCTTGAGATTGCAGGAACGTATCTCAGCACTTGCTCTCTGCCCCAACATGTTTCCTGCTCTTGGGTTTGGGACTATGAAGAGAGTGTGGCTGCAGGAAAAGGAATTTCAGAGTTGCTCTTGGAGCATCTCAGAGTTGTGTATCGATGTGCAGGGCGGAAGGCCTTCCTTCTGTTGAGCCAACAGGGAGGTAGAAGGGGAGCAGGATACAACAGAGAATGTGTCCTAGTTACAGCAGATATTGGGAGCAGGTGGAAAAGAGAAGGAAACCAAATTTGTTGATTGGGAAAACTCCCTAGAATTTTGGTTGTGACTGTGTTTGGGAGTTTGCAGCATGTCTTGCGTAGGGAAAGCTCTTCTGAAGCATCCCAGTTGTCTTGGGAAAGCTCAGACAGTTTTGCTTCCTTCTGTAGCCGCTTCACAACAGAGCATGTTCAGTGTTTGCTGAAAACTTGGACTGCTTAGCTGTAAGTGGTAAGACTGAAGCTGCTGATGGCCATGGCTGTGTTTTTCACCAATACCTTTTGCAAGGCTGATAGGGCAGAAATGAGTAAGTGTGAGACGACCGTTCTGGTCCCTGGAGTTTCATCTTGTACTAATGACTGGCAGTGTTTATTTCCAATGTGGAAGGTGAAGGTGCTGTGAGTAGCAGGATATCGTAGGTGTGAGCAGGTATCACCTGCAATACCTGGTTCATTTTCATCGATGAACTAAAATACTACCACCAGCTTCTAGAAAATAATTTGTATTAAAGTGCTAAAGCAACAGTGATGATTAAGTAATTTCTACAGTTACAAGTCTAAACCTGAGAAAGTTTAAAACGCTTTTTATGTCTAATAAACAAGCATGCTAAATTAATTTATTCTTATGTAAGCCTCTGGAGGGTAAGACAAATGTCAGTCTGCCTCTGCTGATAAGCCAGGACCAATTAATTAATGAAAGAACTGGTCAGCCTGCTAGTAGAAGTACACAGAGTACTTTCTTTTCCTGAAGGAGCTTTTTTGTGAAACCAGTTCCCTTGCAGACCTGCATCTTTCCATGTGTAGCACAACAGCAAGCAAAGTAGTGGGGTTACTCTTCCCCGTACCAGGCTGCAACACACATAGGTGAGAACAATTCCATTCCCAGCCTTCTAAGCAAAGGATTCCTCCATTTTAGGTTTTAATTATTTTCTTCTATTAAACTTTTAATTGATTCATTGATAATTTATTTTTTTCTTTGAATAAACTGGCAGTTTGGATCGTTAGTTTATTCAGAGCCACGTGGCTTAATTGATGAACCTTTTCTGATGGTCTTGTAGGAATCCAGATCAGCCAGGCAGTAAAGCAACCTGTTGTGCAGGACCAGGTGGAGAAGATTTCCCCTGCCACCTTTCCAAACACATGTACTCACAGTTCTCCTGGGAGATGTTTTCCAACCATGTAAATACTCAATTATTATGTGCTGCTTATCTAGCTCGCTTGCTTGTTTTCTAAAAGCGTAATACTGGTCTTAATTCTGTGTATAATGTTCCTCCTACCACCTCAAACAACTCTTTCCCTTGAGTTCATGTTTTTAATTGCAGCTTTAGATCAACTCTCCCTTTTAATGTAACATTTCTTTCCCGTTGATCTGATAGCTCCTTCAAGCGTGCTGTAACTAGGCATGAATCCGCCACGTCCTGAACATTCAGCCTGAAAACCTGCTGCAGAGCTGAAATGTGCCCTGTTCCTCATTCAGTGGGCCAGGAAGACCTAATACTGGGTTTGGTTTTACTGTTATTTTGGGCGTTATGAGATTTTTAGGACAGCTAGTTTTAATTTACTTGTCATAAGCGCCACTAACTTTTATCAGACTCGAGAGGGCAGTTGTCAAAACCCTTAAAATAGCCCCCAGATCCATCCATCTGACAGCTTAGTTTTGAACATGGCTATTCTGGGAATATTTAAAGAAAATACAGACTTGTCATGTACCTAGTTATGTGCCGTTCTGCCCCTTTTCTTCTTGACGTTGCAAGCATGTAACTACAAGATCTTACTCATCTCAGTGATGGTGGGTCTGGTTGTGTTCTGCTGAGAGCTGGATGTCCTGATCCAAGCTGTGTCTGGCTTGTTCTGTAGCACAAGGGTGAGCTGAGAATAGAATCATAGAATCATAGAATGGTCTGGGTTGGAAGGGACCCCAAGGATCAGAGAGCTCCAACCCCCCTGCCACAGGCAGGGCCACCAACCTCCAGGCCTGGATCTACACAAGGTTGCCCAGGGCCCCATCCAACCTGGCCTTGAACACCCCCAGGGACGGGGCATCCACTACTTCTCTGGGCAGCCTGTTCCAGCCCCTCACCACTCTTTCTGTAAAAAACTTCCCCCTAATATCTAATCTGACACTTATTTCCTTTAGTTTTAGTCCATCCCCCTTGTCCTGCCATTATCTACCCTTTTAAAAAGTTGAATCCCCTCCTGCTTATCAGCTCCCTTCAGGGACTGGCAGGCTGCAATGAGGTCCCCCCACAGCCTTCTCTTCTCCAGGCTGAACCAGCCCAGCTCCCTCAGCCTCTCTTTGTAGGGCAGGTGCTCCAGCCCTCTGATCATCCTCATGGCCCTCCTCTGAACTTTGTTATTACTCACTTTTCCCTGATAGGAAACCCAAATGTTTCTAAAACAAGTGGCATGTTCTGATGCAGGTGGAGACCGACAGATGTGTCTGTTGTAATTAGGTAGGATAAAATGCTTATGTATGCCCTGCATGTTTAAACTCTGCTCTGTCAAGTGGTGTTTCTTTTATAGCTCTACTGAGAGACCTCTCCACCTTCAGTGTCAGCAGGCTGTGCAAACGTGACAGAAGGGAAAGTATTTGACTGAAGTTTAAAGTGGTTTATGGAAAAAAAGCAAGTGGTGCCTTGGGAGTGTTGGAGGTTACTTTAGTGCTCATTCTGGATTCATCCTCCCTGGTTCTTTCTCTGTCAGCAGAAGTTACAACATCAGTATCCACTGGCCCAGTACTCTTGAGATAGTATATGTCAAGTCATCCTTTCAGCCTTACCTAACTGCCTTGTCTTCTTCTCCTCTGAGCTGTTTGATAATGATTTAACCATTCTGACTTGACTTTCTTGGCTTGGCATGGAAGGATATAGGAGATGCTGGAGGTCTTATAGATGGAAACGTGGTTTTTTGTTAGGAGATATAGAACCTGCTCTTTGTTAATAAACCTACTTTCTGCCTTAAGGCAACACCAAAGGGTACTTCAAACCCCTCTTTCCTCTCTCTGAAATACTGTGCTGGATATCACCCATCAAATTCTGTAGGGGAGTGAGCCTTTCTGTAGTCCTTTAGTATAACTCATTGAAATAGCACAGCAAGAGTATCGTTTCCTCTGAAGCTGGATGGCTTTTCCAGGTAGCCTGCTTTAATATTTAGTGATTTCTTCACACTACTAACAAGTGGAATCATGTAATGTGATAAAGTGACATTTCATTTAATGCAATTAATAGTTTTAAAACGATAGCCTTCCTAAAGGGTTTGTGAATGAATGGACACATGGGAAAACTAATACGAGTTAATTTTTAAAGCAGCATGTTGCACTGCATCAAAACTCAGTGTGGATGCTTTTCTTCACCATTAAAGTGACCTAATTGGATTTAGTTTACTTCACTTCCAAACTTAAGTAACAAAATCATATTAAAGTCACTTTAATTCTGAAGGAAAGCATCCACATTAGAGCTGAACTAATCTTCTTTAGGTCATATGTTAGACTAATGCCAGCTGACTTCCCTGAGCATTGCTGCAATGTCATGCCCCAAGAGCCATAGACCTTGTCCAAGAGCTTCCCTTGACTTCAGTGACAATTTTCTTTCAGATAAAGGTGGCAGTCAGACCCAACTGTATGATGTTATAGTCTGACTGAAATGCAAATACGTCATACCCTGCAGATATGCTTGCTGTACTTAATTTGGTTTGATACTGAGTTAATGAAGCTCTAAGAAAATGGTTTTCAAGTAGTATGTTATCATAATTTCTTTCACCATTATGCATAGTCACTATTGTGGCCTTTTGGAATAAAAATACATCTGAAAAATTCAAGTGCACTTTGTATTTCTGTTATGGGTGAGGCAGGGTACCTGTTGGAATGTATTAGTGGCATGAAGGTAAACATTAGGGATTGGTTGCAGTAAAGTGGCTGTAGCCCATTTCTAAATTAGATTTGTAGGTTCTCTAAAAGAAAACATCAGGCTCTATGTGAGGGCTGATTCTTTATTTGATTGGCAGAATCTGAAAAAGGCAAATGCAGATGTATGTTTCCAGGTCACTGGAACCACCTCGCTGCTGTAACACAGCACGACCCCAACAGCACTTGGTCCCAGCAGGGGTTTTATGGGGAGGCATCACCCAACTTTCCCAGTCTTCTGTGTGTCTTGCTGGGCCAGAGGGGAGCCTGCAAAAGGTAATAAACATATCAGAAGGTATGAGGGGCTCCGTGAAGTGTCTAGGGGACAGTTGTATCCGTTGCACAGATCACTTGGTTGTGACTAGCCTGCTGTGCAGAGGGTAACCTCTGATCAGTGCAGGCATCAGTTGCTCTGTATTGTTTGGTCAGTGGCCAGGGATCACTCCTGAAACGGGTGCTTTTGGATTACTGATGCAGCAGCCATGAAGGATGGGCAGGAAGAGTACCTTTACCACTTGGCTGCACACTGCATTAGGCAAAACATCAGCTGAGATCTTAACATCCAGAAAACAAGAAAAATATAAAAGCATAAGACACACCAGTTAGTAAAGTGCATCCAGAAATCTCTTCTATCAGTACGTAATTCCAATGTTAGAAGGTTTTGTGTCATGGTACTGATGTCCCAGGACTGTCACAGGTTTGTTTCAGATTTTGCATGCAAGCATACAGTTTTCTTTCTTTTAATATTTTTCCTAAAGCCTGAAGATAGAGCTTAACAAAGGCTTGCACTGAGTCCAGTGTAAGCAGACCTCAAACCTCACCAAAAATCCTTATGTTTTGAGTTACTCCTTTCAGGACACTCCAGAAAGAAACAGCTTGAAAAAGAACTTGTCAAATATAAATATTAGAAGTGCTTGAATGAAGCCTGCAAGGTGTCCTGCTCTCACAGACCTGGTGCTGTGTTTGGCAGGCAGGAATCCAGGGAGGTGCACACCATACTCTACATGTTGTGATCCTGACCATTTCTGCTGGCAGCTTTAGTTGGTCTGCTGTTTTGTTTTCCTTCACCATGTCTTACAGTGCACCACTCGAAGGCAAAGCAGCATTACAGGTGATCATTGGAGGAAGAGGAGGATGCTGAATTCCTGGATTCAAAATGTTTACAGGAATGTTGTCTTGCATTTCAGCAGCCTGTGATGGGGACTGTGTTTGCAAGGCATCAATAGAATTGGGACACGAGCCTCCTTCTGTTTCAAGAGCTCAGTGTACTTGTGTTAATTTCTTAAGTGTGCAGGAGAAACACTGGCACAGGAATCTGTAAGCTTGGGCCCTAATTTACCACCCAGCCAGTCTGAAAAATGCCAAGGCAGGGAGGGCTTCTGCCTGCCTTTATAGGTTAATTTGTGAGATGAGCTATTTACAGTAGTGAGATGCTGTACCTGAGCTCTGTGTGCCGCAGCATTTCTGAGCTTTTAGAGGCAAGCAGAGATCATAACAGTTGATCTCTGACCTGAAAGGAGAATTTACAGCCTATTAGTATGTGCTAATTGCAACATCACCAATCGCAGCCCCATCCATAAGTGACATGGTGGCCTTGAAATCCTGAAATGGGTCAAAAGCTGTGTCACATAAAATTGCCTCTGAAAGTGCAGAGCTGTCCGGGAGATTTACCAGGCAAGTAGGACAGGGTTAGCATCTCCTCCTGACTTAATCCACCTTTGCACCTGGTTAAGGGTTGTAAAAGTCTTTGCTGTTTTAATAGGATGGTTACCCAACATTCTGGCATGTTCTGTGGCCAGACCAGATCCAGTGTAGCCCTGTCTGGCAGGTACTCTTGCTGACAGTTTTCTCATCTCTTTGAAGAGAATCATCTATTTCTTGTCATGATGGGGATCCTCCTCTTTGCATCGCCCCATTTGTTCATTGCACTGTCACCCACTAACAGAGTCTGGTCCTGGATTTTTCTGTTTGATTCTTAAAAAGTTGTTTGAGAGTTGTTGGTGGAGAATGCACCTTTTATTGTGTTTCTTAGAGTTGGTCGGACGTTTCATGTCAGCAACCTGACAACAGGGACTCTTCCAGGCTAATACCAGCTTCCCACCTCTCCAGCTCCTGTTCTCTTTGTGGTGGTTGTGTTTGAAACACATGTGGTTTCCCTGGGTTGTTAACAGTGCTGTTGGCAAGAGTAGATGCCAGTGTGACACATGAACGTGCACGGTATCTTGACTTCTAGGAAAGTTGCATTTCCCAGAAAATAGTAAAGGGGAAGAATGTTTTGCAGGTGATTCATCATTTGCTGAGATGATTATATACCTTCTCTTCTTCAGGCAGTTTATCCACTGTGAATGAATGTCATACGTTCCTCTTGATAAAAGACCCACCTTCCTAAAAGAAAAGGTAGAAGGATAGATTTGTACACCTTCAGAATTGCACTCTGGCAGTTTAGAGAGGTTACTTCTTGGGGATCAGCACCAGAGCACGCTGAACAGATCGTCTTGGGGATCAGCACCAGAGCACGCTGAACAGATCGTCTTGTTTTCATTTCCCATACGGAGCTTTGGCTTGGCTTTGTCTAATTCCCTTTCTCCATGGCTGCTTTCCCAAGAATGCAGTAGAATCTTGGAGAAGCTTTTTAAGGTAGCAGTGCCTCGCTGCCTGTCACCAGAATTGATACTTTCTTTTTCCTTTAACTGTTGATGTAATTTGTAAGCTCTGCAGGGATGGGACTGCTCCTTACTCTCCTCAAGTCAGCACTTACTACTTCAGTCTCAGGGCAGTAAGAGGAGCACAAGGGTCTTCTAACTCTGCTTTTATTGCCTTGTACTGATGAAAGCCTTGACATAACCATTGCTATACCAGCACGAAGACATTTTGGTTAGTTTTTCTTGGTATAACTCCCTTTGTTCTGCTGAGTTTGACAAAGCTAAACCATCAACAGTTGTGATAAGTTTGTCTATAATAAGCCTATTTCCTGACTAGGTGTTGTGGCAAAGTTGATTTTGTGTACACAAAGCTGAATGCAATTGAACTGTGTCATGGGTGAAGCCTTATTATAGTAACAGATAAAATCCTGAAGCTTGGTTTTGGCTTTAGATTTGTATGGCCATGCTGAGCCACAAATACTCCACTGCTTCCCTCCAGCGGAGGTGCTTATCCAACAGTCCTCTCTTCTCCACGAGAAGCTTTTTAAGGTAGCAGTGCCTCGCTGCCTGTCACCAGAATTGATACAAGCAGGAGCTAACCTGTGGTGTGAAATGCAGGGTTAGTGGGTTCCCCCTGAGAGCATCGTGCTGGCAGCGCACTCTCCCCTCTCTGCCACGCTGCCGTGCGACTTGGCGACCTTTTGGTTTTGCACAGACAGGAGTTTAATCACATCTAGACCAGTCCCAGCTGGTTAGGTCTCTAAATAGTTGCTCAATGCTTGACTGGAAATAGTGTGGTTCAAAAAGGAAAAAGTGGGTTGTTTGGTTCAGTAAGACACTCTGCTTGCTGAGACACCGACCAGACTGCGCAGACAGGGCAGCCTCGGGGAACGAGACCCTCAGGTCAGGCCAGCCTTCAGTGCATTCTCCAGGCAGCATTTCCTAGCTGTGGCCCCAAAAGTTGTGGGACAGACCTAAAATGGAGGCTGTTAGTGTAAACTTTGGTCCTCCACAACTTCAGGGTGAGTTGGACATGGACAGAGCAACCTCTGCTGGGATGGAGCACGTTGTGTATGTTGTAGTGGTACGGAGCAGGAATGCAGCCAGCCAGTCAGCGTAAGGTACCGTGGGGTCCGTGTTCGGGACAAACCGTGTGATGCTGCAGTTTGAGCCTTCACACGCTTTAGTTATCGATACTTAGCTGGGAGGGGACGTGCCATAGCCTGCTCTCCCATGTTTCAGAGGGAAGGTGAAGCAATTCCATGGGCTCCTTTTGCCTGGGGATGATGCAGGCAGAAAAGCTGGTCTTGAGGTATTTTAAATGCTTTGGGTTTGCTTTTTTCCTTTGTGTCCAAACCAGAGACAGGAGAAGTGTTGGTTAACAGAGTGGGAGGCTGTTATTCTGCTGGAAGAATGTAAGCATTTTTTTATAGTCTTTCAGTGCTTTCTAGACTGCAACTTTTCAGCACTGGACCTGCTCGCAGCGTATTGAATTCTCCAGCAGAAGTCTGTAGTGCTGTGTTGAGATAGGGATTCCAGTATTTTTATTAGGTAACTGTCATTCCTTACCTTACAAAAGCCTTTGGTTTTAGTTCTGAATCTTCTGCTGTGCTCATCTACTGCATTTAGCTCACCAGAGCGATCCCCTGCTCTCGTTTCTAAAATTGGGCTCCACTGACATACCTTGGAGTTCCTCTCTGTGCTGCAGTTAGTTAGACACAGGGCCATCCTTTCACTGGAAGTATTTTCTTTGCAAGTAAAGACCTGACAAGACCTGATTTATTTTTTTATCAAGCCACAAAACACTATTTATTCATTTAAAATGAACAGAAGAGATCGAGGCTGAAGCCTTGGCTGTGTGACAAAAACATCCCTTAGAATGAAGGTAGTGCCTGGAGCATCTGCCAGTTTATTGGGAAGAGCTGGAGTGCTAAGTGCCTGGGGGGCTGTTTATCAGTCCCCTGAAACCCCTGGCTTTCAGGGGGGCTGGGCTAACCCACTTTGAAGGAAACCAATCCCTGACCTGGTGACTAGAAAGAAGCTGACTCTCAGATGTTGAACCCCCCCCATTATGCCATTTTCTCATTTAACTAAACATCTATCCATGACGATACTCTCTGGTTTAACCCAGTTTGCCTAACAGAAATAGGTATAAACTGTCTGTCTTTCTTTCAAAGCACTTAGAATTACATAGTTTTGAGGGGCTAAAGAATTTCTGTGGCTTAGACACAGGGTTTTTTGTCACAGGAACTACACTGATTGGAAATGCCGATGGGCTGACAACAAGCACACGGCTACCGTGCAGTACAGGTGCTGCATTTACAGCCATGGGGATGACTTCTCCTTGAATGGAAGGCTCAGAATGGGGATTATAGTATTCCCCAATCTTTGAAAAATAGTTATTTGGAATTAAACTCCGATGTAAAATAGTACCTCTATGAGAGCAGTACATTTATGCAGTAGCTTTGCTTTACTGAGAGTTTGATTAATGCTAGACTTGTAAAAGTAAAAGGATTTCTTCCAGTGACTTAACTGCAAGGAGTAGAAGAATAAATGTCCTAATTTAATATTTACGTAGGTGTCCTAGTAATGGGCATCCTACGTCCTAATTATATAAGAAAGTGTTGGTGCTGACGTGAGATCGTATATACTTGTAGGATAAGAAGCACAGATGGATTTTCTATCCCTTTATTTTAACCTCCTTGGCTGAACACATCATGAAATGAACAAAACCTGGTTTATGATGCTTTAAATTACAGCTGGTTAATACTGATACACAGTTTCATATTTTGTAAATAGGAGTCTGTTGCTATTGGGCTCAGCGTTTTTCAGCCAGTTTACAGATTGCACTTCCTTTCTTCCCCACCAAAGCGTGTTACTGGGATCATTCAGGAAAAAATCTATTCCTAAGGCATTTGTACCTTCATACATCTTAATTCTCCAGCTCTGATACCTTTTTGGTTTGTTTGGTATTTGATATATTTCTTCTGATTTTTCTTAACTTTCCATTCTGTGGTTTGATAGCCAGAAAATAACTCCATTCTGCATTGATGTATAAACCAGCTGGTTTCTCTTGGTTAGTTTTGTGTGCTACTTTAGAGATATATTGGACCCATGTATTCATGGGAGAACTTGTTAGCCCAAAATGTTCCCAGCTTCAGTGTATTGAAGCCCCACAGATTGGAGGGAGTGAGAGCATCTTTAGGAATAACGTGGTAGCTGTAACCAGACATGAATTTTTAAGTTGTTCTAAAATAGAAATCTTTCTAACTTCATTTGCTGTGGCCATTTCTCTCAGTAAGAAGTGTTTAAAAGGCATACATGGCTGTTTTCTAAGGAGTGTTGGCTGTTTAAATGTTCCTTTTGTGCCTTTGAAATCTCTGCTAAAGTTTTTATGAAACATAAAACAGAGGGAATGCAAATAATTAATGCAGTCACTTATTCAGTAGCAAGGAAGAACTGTTAAATGCTTTTAGAGCGCTATGTTATAATAGAAAATTGTTATTCTTTAATATCAAGCTGACAAATTAGGTAATACAAGGACTAATTACGAGAGATGGAAAACAATCACACTTTACAAAGGCTTTGTTTATGGCGTAAGTTTGCTTGTCAAAGCAGACAGGGCAAAGCAACTAAATGATGTAGAATCTCATGTACTCTTAAAATCACTTTTCTTTTTTTTTGGCTGGTAATTGATGCTTCTTTGTGACTTAGAGAAATCCTTTAAATCTCAGGTGCTTTAAAAAATCGCCTTTCTTTTAAGTAGTGCTCTCTGCTTTGCAAATTAAAAACTACCCAGTGGTATATAACAGCTTTTTTCTTTTTAAATGAAAATAAACAGAAATTTTAATCAGGGCAGGATCTTTGTCTGAAAAAGGGTCCATGGTTAGGTTTGATTTCACTCTCATGTTTTCTAGTGACTGTGATGTCCCGATTGGGGAATGTTTTCCAATGCCGGGGTGTAAGAATAGATGTTGTATTATTTACTTAACCTGTCCCTGGGTAGGGACAGACGTTGTTGGGTTCCTACATGTTTCCTTAGGTACAGCTGAGAATGAGCATTTGATTAAACAGGTCTGGAGAGGAAGGCGATTGCGCATCATACCTAATGATGCTCAGATGCATCCGACTGTCTTTGCTCATGCCTAAATTACATTTTAAAAAGAACAAGCTAATTTCACATGTCATTCTTTAGCAGAACAGTAGCGTGACAGTTGCTTTGTAAGTGATTTCGATCTGTTTATGTTAAAGGAGCTTTCAGTGCGATAGGATGATCAAATACTGCTTTGCAGCTCATACGCCTGAGTCCTTGTTAGTGCTGAGAAGTGCCTGGATGTGCAGTAAATGTACTCTTCTTCCATGAATGCTTGACTGCAAGGTTAGTGCTTTGGGTCGGAAGGGAACTTAAGTGATAATAAAAGGAAACTGGATAATGCAGGTGCGATAGGGAAAAACTCAGCCTTTATTAATGTCAGTAGCAAGCTTCCCATGAGCTTTGAAGGGGCAGGCTTTTTGTGAGCAGTATTTCACGTGTACCTTAATAAAGCTTTGGGCTGGGACAGAAGTGTTTGCATCCTAAATAATTGGTGATGAAGTGGAGCTTTTCTGTTTGAAACCACGGTGGAAATATATCATCAATGTCAATACTGGATTTGAAGTGCGTTACTTTTTCATCGTGAAAGGAAGTCTTGTGTAGCTGGTCTTAATGTGGGTCCCATTCTATCCTCCCATGTCTCTCTAGCATGTACATGCACACTCCCTAGCACACATACAGCTCGTGCTGGTGGATGGGATGGTATTGTCGCTGGAGATTTTAGAAGGTTAGAAGTGTATTTTAGAAGGTTTCCAATTTAGCTTTCCATTCTGATAGTAATAGGCTCTGCAGAGAAAATACTTTTCCTCTCAGGATCTTAAAATGCTTCAAAATAAACCTTATGCTGCACTAATGTGTTATTCTTGCCCAAGCCGACTTCCACAAGAAAAAGCTCCTGCTATGAAATATCGATTTGCTATGCGCTTCGCTTGCTTGCTTGTTTATTCATATGGCACATTACAGCCCTTATTGCCTGCGTTACTGTACTGACAGCTGGCAGCTCTTATTGTCGAGTCTTTTGTAACTAGTTCTACTAGTTCAGTGATTAAAAAATGAGAGGGGGAGAGAGAAAGAGAGTCCGCATCTAGCTTAGGTTAATACAGCCTGGGAAGTCAGGGCAGCTTCCTGGAGTCAGTGATGCGGTGGCTCTGATCTAGCTCTGCTAGGCTCCGTGCCACTGTGGCTGGAAATGAAATAAGATTTTAAATGTTGTCCTCCAGATCATTTGCTTAAAACAGTTTTGCCTCTTGAACCAGCTATAATCCTTGCCTGGACGTGCTGGGAATTATACAGACATACGTGTAGCGTGTGTATATATATGCGTGAGTGTGTGTATTTAGACACAAATGCAGACACATGTGCTCACACTGCTGTTGCAATCTCTCCTGACTAATTCTTGTGAAATAGAGTGTTTGTGAATGTGGTGGTCTGTGCATTTGCAGAGCTTTCCTGTCAGGTTACTCCCCCCTTTACTTAAGTAGAGCTGGTAGAGCGTGTTCTCTCCAAATGTTTGAGATGGTAAATTTTTTTAATAGAGATTGCTTAGTTCATCAGATAGACAGCTTTTATAAAACACTGCTGTTTTCATAAGAAATACGTATGGTTATACTGGAAAATATGGAACTGTTCCTTTTTTGGGGCCATCAAAGTGAAAATATTTTTCAGCAAGAAAAGATTTATTTTTTTTTTTTTAAATAAAGCCTGACAATGTCTTGTTTTTCATCTATATTTCTTGTGGGAAAGATTCTTGCTTGCTTAGCAGCTCTGCCCCTAACTCAGGGAAAGCGCTTCTTGTGCCAGAGCTTCTCTGTCAGGTGCAGCCGGATCGGAAAGGTAAGCACTTCGTGGCACGCCGCACAGCTGGCGATGCCCTCCTTGGGCAAACAGGTGTGTGCTTTGGCAGTGCAGTAGCTGGGAAAGGAGGGGCTTTCAGATACACACTCCCTTCCTCGGGCCCATCCTGTGTGCACCCACTGGCTCTGTTAACATACTAAAAGCCATCTCCTCTCCCGCATCCTTCATCACCGGTGGAGCGTCACTACTCCAGCAGTGAGGGTGTGCATCATTTACTGCAAGATAAGTGGGCAAGGGCAGTGTTTTATTACTTGCCTTCAGCTGACCTTCCCTGTTTTAACCTAACAACGTGTCTCTGCTCTGTTTTCACAAGGTAGTGACTTGACACTCTACCTGTGGCAGAAAGGTACCTTGTGTGGCAGAGAAGACAACCCGTGTAGGTGTGAAGCTGCCAGCACTGCAGGCAATAAATGACTTGGGAAGTGCCACGCTGATTGTGTGGGTGGGGGAGGTCTATCTGCAGCGCCATTTGTCTCTGTATGGAATGGGTACAGCTGAAAGCTACAGCACAAGTTGTGCCTTGGTTTAGGATGGGTTTGAGCTTTCTTAATTCTTGTTTTAATCTTCAGCACTTTCTGATCTTAAATGTCCTTTCTCTTTTCTCTCCCTTGAAAAAGAACAAGGGAAAGAGAAAGTAATTTACCACCAAATAACCTTTTCCATCCAGGAAAAAAATCTGTTTTGTTCTTGCTCTGATTTCCTGTTTACTTATTTAAGAAAATAAATATGGGAAATCACTACAGCAAGGGCAAAGTGTAGTGCCATCTGAAAAATATCATCTGGCGGGTTATTGTTGGCTAGTGATGTTGACAATAAATATTTAAAAAGTAGAAATAATCCATTTAAAAATGCACAAAAAGCTTTATGCTTTATTTTTGACTTTAAAAGGTCTTTTGTAGAGGAGGCGATCTTACCCAAGGGATGCTGGTTTGGGCTGCAGAGAGATGGGCAGGGTTGGGAAGGCAAGGCTGATTTTTCTGTAGAGATTAATTTCAGTTTTGTGAACTCCTGTTGCTGACAGGATAGTTATCTCCTAGTGGTTTTAGACTTGGTGTTCCACACTGATGTGCTCTGGGTGTAAGTGAAGTACCTAGTTGCTTTCTTGTGTTCTCCATTCCTCCCTGCATTTTACACTAATCCTTCTATTGAAAAGCAGACACTGGTGCTGACATCATGGTTACAGGAGTCACAAACTTACATTTAGCTGGTGCCTGTCAGTAAGTCCATTGCAGAGTTTCAGGGATTGTGGTACTTCTGTCTATTTCTCTTTCTTTTTTTCTCCTTTCTTTTCAGTGTACAGTGGAGCTTGTAGGTGTTGATTGGCTTTTTATAGCTTTCTTTTTTCTTGTAATGCATTTAACATTTTTTTAAAGAAGTGAAAGGGAGTATCTGCAGTCAAGTTGCCTGAATGTTTGGAGCTTTTATTAACATGTTCCATCCCACAGACAAGAACATGTCTTCAAGTTCTTGAGTTCAAGTTGTGTCTGGGCATGAGACCAAGGACTGTAAATTTACGTCCAAATCTTATATCTGATCCTATGTTAAACACATCCAGATGGTAGGTGATATTCTAATGTTAACAATCTGCTTCTCCTCCCTCTGCTGCCTTTCCAAGAAGTTGCTGACATGTCTTTCTGACAGTCTTTTTTAAGTAAATGAGATCATGTATATTGAAGGTCTTTTATAGCAACAACCCCTGAGAAAGGTTAGACTTTGCAATAGTGCTGCAGGACATACACTTGCTTATACTGTCTCCATGCAATGAAGCTTGCAGCTTGTGCTGCTCTGTGCTCTAAACTCCGGGCACATGGACTGAATGAGCAGGGAATTACAAGCCTTATCAATCACTACCTGCTCTGAGCATTTGCTTTTTCCTGGTTTTGATGTGAAGGCAGAAATAGACACTCTTGCTCATGCACTGTGCCTGCATATCACACCCACGGCCCCGCTGTGCGTCCCCATGCTCTCAGGTCTTGACCTCTGCATTGCATGCTCAGCAGCAGTGTGGGTTGGAGCCTGTTGTGTAGGTGTTTCAAGGCACTTCTGGCATCTTGGAGCGAGTCTGGCAGGCTGCGTGGACACGGCTGAGAGAGATACCTTGGTAGGGAGGGTTGAATGTGATAATATCAAGATCTTACTTGGTGCTGCCCTCCCTGCTTTGCAGATCACAGAACAGCAGGGGTATGCGATATGTCCTGGGGAACCTGCTTTGGCAGGGGGGTTGGACACGATGCTCTCTTGAGGTCCCTTCCAACCCCTACGATTCTGTGATTCTGTGAACTGCTGTGGGTGTTTTTGGGGGGCCTGTGGCAGCGCAGGCTGTCGAGGGGGTCATGGATAGCACAGCTCAACCCAGGGCTTACTACCTTCATGGCTATTACGTGGTAAGGCTTTGAGTAAATAAATAAATTTCTAACTAAACACGTTTCATCCACTCTGAAGAACACTTTTTTTCCCCTACTTTGTTGTGATTTTTGGTTCATCCTTTGTACAAACTCTTGCATCTAAATTATGCAGATTAGGTGATGTTATTCTAGTACATTTGAAGGATGAGGAAATTAAACATTTTTCTTTATCACCAGAATAGAAAAGAGACAGTTTCCCTTTGACAAAGATAATTTTGTTTGTTTTCATCTAATGGTTGTCCTCATCTTGCTGTGTTTCAGCTCTTTGGGTCCTTCAGCCTCCAAAGTTAATATGACAGTATGTTAGCTTTTGTGCTTACCACAGCCTGATATTTAGGTGTATGTTAGAAGAGCTGCATTTAAATTATGTTGAGTCATCCATACCTAGCAATTCACAACTAGATGCTGTCCTTGGTAGCATAGGTTTCTTCACTCAACTTAGTTTATTTCTGCATGTGGGATAGGGCTGCCTCTGATCCCAGTTTTGTTCTGCTGTGCAACTGCAAAGCCTTGTCTATCCTGAATCTCCATTTAAGTCTTCCATGCCTAGTCTAGGCTTCCTGGTGTGCAAGTCTTCAGCAATACTTGGCCAAGAGGAAAATGGGGCTTGGGCAGAAGTTGGGTCTAGATGAGCCTTTGCCTTTGTTCGCTCTTTGACCAACCTAATGGATTGAACCCCTTTATTGATTCCATGCCACGTTTTCAACAGGGATGATATCCTCTGCCGTCACTGAAACCACCTCTAATACTGAATGCAGCGTATTTTAACATTGTCCAGTTTACATATGTTAACTCTGAGGTCACATAAGAACCCTTTTTTACCTCCTATGAACCTAGTGTGCTGTGATTTGAAAGCAGTCCCTTTCCCAAACTGACTGGCTGAGTAGCCATTTTACCTCTTCTGCCTTTCTTTTTAAAAGAAATCTGTGGTAACTGATCTATAAAAGTGCTGGTGACCAGATCCTCCAACGGAGCATTTCAAGTGTGTTTCCTGCTGTGTAAAATTTGCTTTGTAGGCTTAGAATTCTCAAGCAGTTTTATAGAAGTGTTTAAACTTACTCATTTTGAAATGGCACTAGCCATACTGTGGGCTCTGACTCGAACTTTATGAGTGGTGATGCCTGAAAGTCTGCAAACGATGTTCACTCGCTGCTGTTGGACTACATCCAGAAATTACTCTGACTAGGTCAAGGGTTCCCATCCAACCGGAGACACAAATGCTGACAGGACGGGAGCCGAAGCTCAGAAGCTCTTCTGGATACACAGGGACTTGGCAGGACCCACTGACTGCTCCCAGGTATGCAGCAGCTCCTGAGCAGTTGCTGTAACACGCATTCCCCGTCAGAGCGGAGAATGTGCTTTTATAATCCAAGCACAGGGATTTTCACAGGCAAAAAAAAAACCCCAATAAAATGAAAGTGACTGTATCCTGCATATATAAATAAACATCACCCTGTAGGGTAATGCTCCCAGCCTGTCACGGGACCGTATTGTACCCACAGTAACGAGAGACATGCAGCAGGCGAGCTGCACCTTTCAGCACCGCCAGCTGTCTCCTTCGCAGCCCGAGCACCCTCAGTGCCTAGGCTGACTCCTGGCAGACTGCTTGCTGCAAGCCCTGACACCAGGTCAGCAAAGAGTTAACTTTCTATACGTTTTCTGGAAATAGATGCAGCTCCTCCTGTCAAACTTGAGGTGTAGTGGAGTGACACCCACGAGTCATCTCTGTCAGGGGAACTCAAACCGAAGGAATAGGGGTTTATTCATTTCTGTCCTCTCAGGGTGAAATAGCTTCGCCTGTCAACTAATAGCAACTTCTCAGTTTAGAGCTAATTCGTATTGATGTCATTCCAGCCTGGCCCTGCAGTTTCCCTGTAAAGCTCAAACCTGTGTTAGGACTCTGGAAGGCTGCGCTTTCACTGGGGGGTGGGAGGTTACAGACGATATATAATGCACAGTAACTTTTACAGTTGTTAAGGAGAAACTTTCAGCTTCCAGTCTGCAGAGCTCTCTGCAGTGGCTGCTCCCTCCTGAGAGAGAGGGTAGCTGCGCTTCGGCAGCTCCCTGTAAGCTCTTCAAACTAATTCACATTACTGCTGTCATCTGTTTAACTGTCTTGCCTGTGACTTCAAGCCATTCATTAGAGGGTTTTGCACCACTCTGTCTCCCTGAAGAAAGATAAAGTCAATGGAGTTACAACAGTGCAGCGAGTGAAACAAGCTGCGTGTACATGATGTGGATAGATGACAATTTATTTCCCTGTGTGGTGGCAGGAGAGGGTGGGTTGGGGAAGGGCCAGAAAGTATCACTTGAAACTATCTAAAATAGCATTTTTATCTGCTCCTTTTTTTTCTTCGTACATCTGTGCTCTATCTCCTGCTATAAAAGATTTACTGATTTGCCAGGATCCAAACATCGAACTAAAATTCCTGGAAGCCTTTATTAGTTGGAAGGAAGTCTGTTTTGTGGCTAAAAGGCTGAACTGGAAATTAGGAGTCTTGGACTTGTTTTCCAGGCTAGATACAGACTTCCTGGGTAAACAAGAAAGGTTCACTTAGCCTTGCTTTGCTTTAGGTCTTGGTCTGCAATGTGAGGATTAATGGTACTTCCTTCCTCTCTTAATGTCTCATCTCCGTTGGTACCTCTTTGAGACAGCACTTTAATTGATGTAATTTGGGTCTCATGGAGACCCTGTGGTCGTACCTTTGAACAAATGTCCAAAAAGTGGACAAGCTGCTGACTTTGTAGGAGGAAAGTTTAAAAGTTTATACTTTTTGACTGCTGTTAAAAAACCAACGTTTCAGCTTTTCATAAGGTGTGGGAACACCATATACCAAACTAAATCCCATCAGTTGACTGTGCCAGAAAGCATCTTCTAGGTTGTTTGTGTTCTGTGGCTCTTTATTTGTGTTTCTATGTTTTCTACCTCATCAGTTGGTGGCCAGTTGGCACGAAGGCTGGGCTGGGCTGCTGACAAGCTTCTTCCTGTCTTTGGTTTGTTTGTATAACGCTACTTATAAAGCTGGGAGCATCTTTTAGAAATGGTGGCCACCTGAATTTAGCAAATGGAGGTTTCTGGCAGGTTCTTTGTTGCGTTTGCTTTTTTTGATGATATGGTTGAAAATATGTATTGGTTGAGTTTGTTTCTGAAAGGTAGAAAGCTAAAGCAGCAGCAAACCAATCTGCAAACGCCACGGAGCTGTGGCTTCTATAGCCCTGAGACAGGGACCAGCACATACTTCATTGTTTAGGGCTTTTTCAATCTCTGCTCCTTCCTCACATTGATGCAACAGCAACATTGCATTTAGTGTAACACTCAGAGCAGCCAGGGAACCATACGATTGAAACGTAATGTGGTTAATTATAAAACCTCCAAGTAATATGACCTTAATTGCTGTTTTACTGATGAAACACTGGAAGTGATTCTTTAAAATTGGATAAATAAACACAAGTGAATTTCAGGTAGGATACTGTGGCCAGCTCCAGTGACTTGGAGCAGATGCTTTTGATCTGAAAATCATTTGAAAAACCCTTCAGAAAGCTTTGAGGATGTAACATGACAAATGCAAGTCTGATGTTGGGCTTTAATGGGCTGTTGACAGCTATGACTGGAAGAGGGTGAAAGGCTTCATTTACTACCAGTGAAAGTTCCTTAGCAAATACTGGCAGCTCACAAAGCAACATACCTGGGAATACACAGAGCAGACAAATTGGGTGTTTTGGCATCCTGTGTAGAGAGCAGTGTGGAGCCAAGCCTGCGTTTGTGTCCTCTGCAGCATGCAGAGTCACATTCAACGTTCTCAGCAAGGTGTGAGCGTGCCTAGAGTCTGCAAAAAGGATGGAAATGGCCAAAACCAGCTTTTACTGTGGTAAGCTAACTCACCACTGCTTAACAGCGACATTCTAGCCTGCTGTCTGCATTGGCACTAGGGTTTCAAAGCTTCATCACATCACACTTCTATCCTCATGGAGTTTTCCTGCCTCCAGTATAAGGTGCCTGGGATAGCCAAGGTTTGCTGGGGACTGTTGTCTGTCTCACAAAAATCATTCTGTGTAAATGAGCAGTTCTGCCCTGGTTTAAAGCAGAGAGAGGAAAGTATTTCTCCCTCCAACAGTCCTGCCTGCTGCTGTTGTAACAAGGACCTGGATGCTCCAGAGGAGGCTGGTGAGTAACCATTGCATCCAAACCGCTGCAGGTAACAACAGGGTTTGCTGTGAACTACCCAGACTGGATTAGCAGCCACTGCCTGTGAGCAAAAGGCTCTGTGACTCACTGCTCATCTCCCAAGCCTTCAGATTTCCTCAAAATGTTCCTTGAAGTTGAGCTTAAAATAACTGTTTGTAATTATCTCAGGATGTTTTGTTCCTCCCTTTGCGAACACACCAAACAGCCCTGAGTCTCCAGAACATTATCCAGTGTTCTGGAGAGAAAAAAGGTTTCTCTTCAGCAAAATTCTTTCACTGGTGCTACTCAAAGAGTTATCTTTGTCTTTACAGTGTGTGTTTTCTGAAATCCTGCTGCAACTTGGAGTATTCTTCTCTTCTGGTTCTAAGTCTGGAGTGAAATAAAACTACTTTAGGCTCAAACTAGTGATAAGGGTGGAAAAAAACAAGTATTAACCAGAACCAGCCTGGTTAGTCAGTTTTCTGTCTGAGAAACTGTTCCATCCTGAATTCACCATGAAATATTCCTGCTTCGTTTGTATCTGGGATAGCGCCTCACAGTCACTGTTACCCGGTGCATTGAGTGCTGTAAACCCACCTCAGGAAGAGGGGTTATGTGCGACCAGTAAACACCACATCCCAACTGGAAGCTAAAGGCTGAGCTGGTTGATTCAAGGACAGAAACCAATGTGTGAGTTTCTCACAGTATGCAAACACCCCCGATTAACCGTGACGTTCGTCAGCCACGATAATCCATCTGACCCTGACTTTGAACACTTATCTCCTCCTTTGGACTCTAACAAAGTGCTGGCATAATACTTCAAAAATACCTTACGCTGTGATCAGCAAGACTGAGGAAAACCTGCCTGCCCTGAGACTTTCTTGTCCTCTTGTGTCCTTTTTCACCTGTCACAAGCAATCAGTACATTCCAGAGATGAAGTTAGGACTGAAGACACTGAAGGACCTGCTTGAACTCATTGTTGAGGCTGGCGAACATGCATCCTGCCAGGCTGCTTTGTTTGTCATCTACTAGCTGAACTGAAGTCTTTCTTCAGGCCTCTCACCCCATGAAAGGGGTGTCTTAATGGTTTAGGAACTGAAACATAACGTGTGGGGTTTTTTGTCCCCTTCTTTTTCCTTTGAATACCTCCTTTAAATTCTACCTTCACGTGCTACCTGAATTCCTGCCAAAGCATTTTTAAATTTTATAGAGTGTATTTTAAATTTTATAGAAGTGATCCTTCCCCTCTGCTCTGCCCTGGTCAGGCCCTACCTGGAGTGTTGTGTCCAGTTCTGGGTTCCCTGGTATAAAAAAGCCAGGGACCTCCTGGAGAGAGTCCAGAGAAGGGCGACAAAGTTGATTAGGGGTCTGGAACATCTCCCCTATGAGGACAGGCTGAGTGAGCTGGGGCTGTTCAGCCTGGAGAAAAGAAGACTTAGGGGGGACCTAATTAGTGTTTATAAATATCTTAGGCATGGGATGCAGGGGGAATTGGCCAGCCCCTTTTCAGTGTCTGTGGGGACAGGACAAGGGGCAATGGCTGCAAGTTGGAGCACAGGGAGTTCCATACCACCATGGGGAAGAACTTTTCCCCAGTGAGGGTGAGGGAGCCCTGGGACAGGCTGCCCAGGGAGGTGGTGGAGTCTCCTTCTCTGGAGATATTCAAGTCTCGTCTGGATGCCTATCTATGTAATATGAGATAGGGAGCCTGTTTTGGCAGGGGGGTTGGACCCGATGATCTCTTGAGGTCCCTTCCAACCCCTACGATTCTGTGATTCTGTGCACAACCTTGAGAGATGATACTTGGTTATGTGTCTGCAAGGTGAGATCCTTTTCATGGACTAACAAACCTCAAGCTTTACTTCAGGCCAGGGCAGTCGCTACATTTGCTGAATTATTTTTTTTTCCCTTCTCTATTCAGTTTTTCTTGTCAACATGGCTAGGTTCCTTCTATTCATAAAAGCAGCATGTTGCTCTTCAGTTTGCAAAAATTGCATAACATATGTATTGGTGATTAAACAGGAAATAGCTGAGAGGGAGAGAGGCTTGGAGAAAGCTTGTGACGCCAAATGAACATTTTATATTTCCAGAGTTTTGCTTTCCAAAATATCTAGGCTTTGCATCTGCTTAAGTGAGGCATCAGTCTAATGATGTGTTTGACTGTGTATAGGAGTTTGGTTGGTGTATAATGGTACTGAGTCAATACAACAGTTTCTCCATTGCCCAGAAATTGGTGGGATTTTTTTTAAAAAAGAAGAAAAAAAAAAAAGAGAGGGAAGATTGTGAATCTGCCTCTCTGTGTGTCCTGTCATGCTCCAGATTATTTCAGTGTTTTTTGGAAAAATCAAGGTATGAATCTACTGTCTTGGAAGATGTGCAGGTTGGGGCCTCTTTGGGGAGGAGCAGTTTGTCATTCGTTATCGTGGGGTTCACCCTGCAGCAGTGGGATGCTTGCAATCACAGGTTTCACAGGCAGGTAGGAGGACATAGTGAGATTTGGAGCAGATGGTGGTGGAAATTGACAGGTCAAGTTGAGAACCGTTCGATGTGGGCCAACCACCTTTGACACTGGTGGCAGAAGCCTAGGGTTATAGGTCATTACCAAATAGGCTCAGGCAGACTGGTCACCTCTAGAGATTGTAGAGGGATATCAAGATGGAGAGCAGAGAAGGCACCAGCAGCCAACATCTTGTGCTTGGCTCCCTTGTGTGGTCATCTTATTCCTGAAAGTGGTGGGATAAGGGGATGTGGCAGCAACACAGGGGGCTCTGGGCTTTGCTTGGTATTCGTTAAACATCACGTTTCAGTTCTCTGTGGGGCTTTCCCCGAGAGAAGCTTTGTGCTGCTTGTCCTCAGAAGCTGGAGGGTGCTCCCCCCTTGCTTCTGCTGCGTTTCCCCAGCTTGCAGATGCCTGGAGTCCCCTTCCTTTGGACAGAGAAGTGCTACAAGGGTTGCTGGGGTTTTTTTTGCAGCTGCGTGGTATGACACAGTAGCAACACAGTTTGCTTGGTCCCCACACCTCATACACCCCGTTTCAACAGTGCAACTCACAGCTTTTGCAGGGATGGAGGGCCGGGAGGTTGGAGATCCAACTCTGTGTTCCCAGGCAGTTTTCACTGTTGTTCTGCAGCCCCATTACAACCTCCCGACGGCTTTAAAAATGAGTCAGATAGCACCACCATCTAGTGATTTATGGGTAAACCCATCCTATAACAATAATTGGCTGTCTGTCAGTGTAGTCACATCTGGTTTCAACTTGTGTTCTTCTGTCAATAGCCCCAGCACAGACAAGTAGCTCCTCCACCAGTTGCGTAGGGGCGAGATGAAAGGCTCCGGCTTGGCTGCGGCATGCAGCGATCCCCTGGTGTTGTTAATGGAAGCTGACAGTCTAACATCCTGCTCCATCTGCTCCCAATTTATACCTTGAGATTTATTGTCTCTTGAAAAGATAAAATAAAGACGTGTGAAGCAGAATTACTGGCTCTGAAAGCTGTAGGGGAAGTGCAGCATGTCTCCCCTTCTGGACCTGGAAGCTAGAAGGCATGAGGAGGACATTTTTAACTGAAAACAAAGCCTTTTGACAAGGTCTGCTGAGGATGGACAGTAACCTGTCCCTCACTCAGGGTTTGTGGTTGCTATTTGTCCAGTCATTGGCTTCAGGAACAGGGACTTTAAGGTCTCTTGTGTCTTCTGCAGCCTGAACTTTACTAATTTACAGCTGTAAGAGATGCAGAAAGTATCCTGTCTGGACCCAGAAGCCAAGATATTTTGGAGAAGATGCCAAAGCTCTTGTTTCTTTGGCATTTCTTTCCCTCGAAAGGGTTGAGCCCTGCAGGTGCACTGCAACGTAACGTCATTGTGGTCCTTTACAACAGTGAGTCAGTGTGTGTGTTTGGATGGAAAGGAAACCCTGCCAACGTTTCAATTGACTACTCTTTTCTGCCTGGAGTGGCTCTTGTCACTTGGCTGGGGGCATCATGTCAGGAAAGCATCAGTAGCAACAAGGTGGGTTCTTTGGCAAGCAATGTGGCTGGGATGGGTGGAAGCATCAGAGACTGCTTCAGTCTCTTGATGGAGTTGGTTGTGGAACATGGGGGAAATGTTCAGGACTGGAAGTCTGCCAGAAGGCTTTGTACGCTCCTGTCAACTTTATACAGCTGCAGGTAACCTAATGCTGGTTCGGCTGTGGGGAGTCCTGTCACTCACAAAGAGGGGGACACTCTCTTGTCATGGCCTTGAAGGAGCCTTGCTGAGCTACTCCAAATTCTGCCGTTCCAGTGGGGCATGGGGAGGGAAGTGCAACATTAATCACTGAGGACAACGGGCACAGCAGATGAAGCAAGGAGTTGGGGTGTGACAGGCTGGAAAGATGGGCCCGGGGGAACCTAATGAGGTTCAACACTGCCAAGTGTCAGGGGCTGCATTTGGGCTGGAGGAATCCCAGACATAGATACAGACTGGGAGAAGAGCTCCTGGAGAGCAGCCCTGCTGAGAAGGACTTGGGGATTGTGGTGGATGAGAAACTTAACATGAGCCAGCAGTGGCTCTGGCAGCTCGCAAGGCCAATGGGATCCTGGGCTCCATCAGCAGAGGGGTGGCAGCAGGGACAGGGAGGGGATTGTCCCTCTCTACTCTGCCCTNAGAGGCTGAGGGAGCTGGGCTGGGTCAGCCTGGAGAAGAGAAGGCTGTGGGGGGACCTCATTGCAGCCTGCCAGTCCCTGAAGGGAGCTTATAAGCAGGAGGGGATTCAACTTTTTAAAAGGGTAGATAATGGCAGGACAAGGGGGGTGGATTAAAGCTAAAGGAGGGAAGGGTTAGATTAGATATTAGGGGGAAGTTTTTTACAGAGAGAGTGGTGAGGTGCTGGAACAGGCTGCCCAGAGAAGCAGTGGCTGCCCCATCCCTGGAAGTGTTCAAGGCCAGGTTGGATGGGGCCCTGGGCAACCTTGTGTAGCTCCAGGCCTGGAGGTTGGTGGCCCTGCCTGTGGCAGGGGGGTTGGAGCTCTGTGATCCTTGGGGTCCCTTCCAACCCAGCCCATTCTATGATTCTATGATTCTAGGAAGTGGGAAGGTGACATCGGGAAGGGAATTGCCAAAGTTCTCATAAGTAACACCTCTGTTTTCCCTCCCTATCTGTATGATTTTGTTTCCAAGTTGGATTTGATGTGCCTTTGAAACAGAAGAAACAACCTGGAAAAAAAGAATGTCAAAGCCAAAGGGATAGGGGGAGCGAAGAAGAAAGTGCTGCAGTAACCACTTCTGTGCCTTTCTCTGAAAGACAAACAGCACTTCAAAGAGTGGCACCTGGGTAGAGCTGTTTCAAAGTGGCAGCTGTAGTTTTTGCAACCTTGTGGGATAGTTCATAGAGAATGAAGGTTATGGGGATGACAACATCAGTTGTATAGAATGAAGCTGAGAAATTTCACATTTATTGCTAATGTGCTGAGAAGGTAACATCTTCACACCCATCTGAAACACCTATCTCCCCTCGCTGCTGGAGTCAGGCATTAGGAAATACCCTGAGGAAAAGTGCTAATCTAGAATTACTGAATGACCAGGGAGGGAAAATATTCACAAGGGAGGACAAGTGTTTGTCAAAAATGTTGGTTTGTGGAAGTGTCAGATTGTTTTAGGAGAACCTGCTGTTTCTATTAGGAGTGTGTGTATTCAGCTCTCTTGAGCTGCTTGTATTACAGTTAATTTGTTTATACTACTTAATTGCCCAGCATTAAATGACACATTATAAAGTTTATCTGTTCTGCTGTAGGAAGTGAGCAAAGTTTCTATAAATAAAATTTTAGCATTTTTATTGGCAGAACAACTTTAAACTTTTTTTTTTTTTCTTCTAGAAATACGAGTCTTAAATGTCCAGAGCTGTTTTCAAAACCTTAGTACAAAAATGTGCAGTAAAAACAGATAAAAAGATCTTTCATGGTCTTGGTCACATCTGATTGATAGCTTTTCCCAATCCCTGTGGCATTGCAGGTGAGGCTGGTGTTTAGAGTGCTTTCTTGCAAAGAAATCCGTGCTTTCTGCCTACTTATTTTGCAATTGCAAATATAAACACTAAAGTCATGAATAGTTTGTTATTCTGAACCATCTACTTTTAGTAATGGGAAAAAAATACCTTAAAATTTTTAGTTCTGAGAGGATTTAAGATGGAATGCCATGGGAAGACCTTGCTGAGGGTTTTTGCATTTTGTTTTGTTTTTAAGGAGAAAAAAAAGTGTCCTGCATTTTCTTTAACAAGCTGCCCAGAGAGGTTGTGGAGTCTCCTGCTCTGGAGATACCCTCCTGAAGGTGACCCTGTGCAGCCTGCTCTAGGTGATCCTGCCTTAGCAGGGGGTTGGACTAGGTCATCTTCATAGGTCCCTTCCAACCCCTACCAGTCTGTGATTCTGTGATTCTTTGGCTCTCATTTTGGCAATCCAGAAATATTACAAGTGCCTTTTGGAACAAGGACAGTAAATGTCTGCAATAAAGCTTCAAATATATATTTCAGCATCTAATTTGAAACCAGAATCTTCAAAACTAAAGCTGAGTCCTGTAGAAATTCTCCCCACCTTGCAGTAGGGCTGGTAAGTGTAGCGAAATGGTCAGGAGAGGTGTTGGGTAGCTACTTTCTCTGATACTTTTGTCACAGGCCTTGGTTAGCAGTTGACTAGTTACAAGATTACCCAACGTTACTAAAGAAATAAGTAAGGCTGGGCATGCTTGGTCAGTGCAACAGCTGTCAAAACCCACTGCACCCAGAAGGAATTCTTGGAATGTAAGTGGCACTGTGTGGGTGGGCTCTGAGAGATCTCCTGCAATGAACTTCAGTGGTTTACACCTCATGGACAGCAGAATAGGCAGAAGGGCTGCTGCAGGTCAGGCTAAAACTTACCTCAGCTCTGGTTTAGGGCCCTGGGATGTGCCTTAAGTGCATCCCGTTATCTTCCAGTGGGGCAGACGTCCATGAAGAGTCAGATCTGACACCTCCACAGCATGTTTCACTGGAGAGCATCTGTCAGAGCCTTTAGCCTTTGGTTGCCTCTTCAGCACATGGTTGCCTCTCAGTCTTCTCACTTCCCCTCTTTTATATCTCTTTGCCTCTCTCCCACACTGAGCTGATAGCATTCAACACTTGTTTTGCAACACCACAAGCGATCAGAAGTGTTGCTGAGTGGTGGTGGAGCAAGCTTCCCTGAAGTCTTTGTTTAGATGTCCCAGGGACCTGCAGGAGAGAGCAGCAGCTGTTTGCATGTGTGTGGAGCTAGGGAGGGAGGTTGTCCTGCTCGTTGGGCAAGCAGAGACCACCGCAGATTGTTTCAGAGGATGCTGAGGTTTGAAATGGGTAGTTTGTTTGGGTGTTAAAGTTGGAAAGTGCAGTAGGACAGTGCATAGGGGCTGCTCTGTTTTCTGAGAAATAAAAGGGGAGGAAAGGGATATACAGCTGTTGAGGTTGTTTGCATGGAAAAGTGTAAAATACAAGCTGTAGCAAACAAGTAGCTGCTGAAATGAAGAGAGAAAGGTGAAGCTGAATGCTCTATTTCCCCAGGCTGCAGGTCACAGCACTGCCCTTCTGTAACTGGCCAGGCAAGTGACAACGTGGTCGCTCACGATGAAATAACAAATTTCTGTCCTGATTTTGAAATACCATCCTCTGGTATTAATGTGAGCTGCCCTGTGAAATGCAATCCATTGAAGTAATCCTGCTGACAGCTGTTTTCCTCAGCCCTAGATTCACTGCTCATCAGTGACTGCTGACTGCCCTTCCCTCCGCGCTGGCATCTCTCTGTTTCCATGGCGCTGCTCTGCACGTGGAAGCAGTGCTGGAGTGTGTACCTCGTGTGGTTTTACTGTGTTAATTGTTCTCATCTGGGAAAGAGGTATCAGGGCAACTTGTTAAATGGAGTTTGCCAGAAATGAGGTATGAATTTGTAACTTCAGCTACCCAGAAGCCAGGGACTGAGGACTTGCTGTGGTGGTATATCTAGGGAATACGAAAGCAGTTTTGCTTACTACAGGCTTTGCCTGGCTCTTTCCTACAGCTTGGGGACTGAGATGTAAATTTAGGGTAGTATTTTCAGGAATCTTGATGATTTAGAAGATGAAATTCCAATTTTATAAGTGATATTTTCCCCCAGTGATTTAGTCCTGGGTTTCCATTTCAGTGATCTGTTCGATGGCAGAATGCTGTGAGCATTGGCTCTGGTGAGAGCAGCTGCTGAGCTGGTGGGCACATGCAGCAGGCAGGAGGGGATTAAAACTTCCTAAGTGGGGAAAAATGTTTGCTCTTGAGTGGTTTGTAGTTTGTACATGTACCCCAAATCTTTCCTGCAAAGAATGGCACCTGCCTGACTACTTAGGAGTATACCCCAGCATTACATCTCTTACATCATACTTAACATCTCCAGTTAGAGCAACCAACACCAACCATCCCCAAACATTCAAGTGACATTATAAGATTGTGCAGTCAGTAAGTTAAAAAGCTTAAAAGTGCTGGAAATGAATTTACCACGATAACAGACCTGTAGGCTTCTTAGGTGTGTGCATTGTGTTACAGTCTTTAATCAGGAGCTTTGGCATTAGCTTTTCCATGGGTTCCACCTTGTTCAGAGCAAGAAGTGGGTGATACTGAACTGATGGAGATTGCCTGACGTTTTGCTTTCATCTAATTGCTCGGAGCATCCATCTGTTCTGCAGGTTGCTGCAGTCAGGTTTGGTGGGTGTGATGGTGATGTTGTCCTGTGGCGCAGTATAGGCCATACCTGTATATATCAGAGTGAACTGCTGCAAAGAATTGATCTCTGTTTACAGAGCCTCTGTCCTGCAGGATGCTGTCATCTCATTTGCATATTAAGAAAGCAGGGCACTGAGGAAAGAGGTAGGATGTGTCCCTTGACTTTGAGACTTGTAGGTAGGATTATTTTATGGACTTCTTGAAATTAGGCAGCACTTTGTATGATCCAAGCACAGCTCCTATTGCCTTTGGCTAGAACTTAAAATACTATCCCTTCAGCAAGTCAGTCTTACAGGTTCCCACTATGCATCCTCTCCCTTTCCCCTGAAATAGGGAATGCATCATCAACAGCCTTTTATGCAAGGTTAGAAGTATTCCTCACTGCAGAAATTCTGGGACATTTGGCACCTGGTCTATGGGGCTCAGATGTGCTGAAAACCCATGTCTTAATGACTGTGCCCCCTGAGATTGTCGGTGAGTGGTAAGCTGAGCTGCCACATGACTCTTTCCCCTGATAAATGCTCACCAAACAGCAGGGAGACTGGGGTAGCGTTGGAGATCAGCAGCACTCAGGAGGGCTAATGTATGTCTCTTCTGCACGTAGGTCTGGGTTTGAGCCAAAATAGAAATGGATTCTTGGCAAGTGTCCATCGTGCTACCCAGCTGGCTCACCAAGGTCAGGCAGGAGTTGTGTGTGTAGATGGAAGGGGCTTGGGACCAACATCTGTGTACTGGACTGAAATAGTGTGGTTACACAGGCATGCCCAGGGCGGTTGGCCTGGCATCTCTTAGAAACTCTGGAGAAGAGAGCTGCTGATAGCAAAACTGAACTGTTTTGACCATAAGGCTTCTGCTTGTCTTTCTGCATTTCCCAGCCTCGAGTACCTGTTTTCTTTCAGTTCCCATAACAAATGGAGCAGAGATCAGCAGGCAGCAGCCCCTGCAGTTGTTCTCCTGCTTGTTCATCCGCTGGGCAAAAGGGCTTTTCTTGGGACAGCTCTGGATGGCAAAGCCTCTAGTGCAAGCTGTGCCTCTCGTGCCAGGCAAGGCAGGGACACAGAGATGTGCTAGGGTAGGATGTACGGGGACTAGAAAGGCAATCTTTGGCATTGAAATAAGAGTTTAGTTATAAAGAAAAGGAATTATTAGAGAAACCTAGAAGTAGTATTATTTTCTCCAATCAAAAGTACTGATTTTGCATTAAAATATATATATAAAAGGCATTTGAAAGGCCTTGTTCACCTTGTGAGATCACCCTATAGATATAGTCCACTTAATTGCAATGTGCTTAATTGAGACAGCCACTTTTACTGGGACATCTCCCAGGGAACCATCTTAGCCTAATGATTATCAATGCCAATGGTTGTCACCTAATCAGGTCATCGCCATAAATCCTGCTTAACAAGCATGCCTTCAGTGAGTATCAAGTGATTTAACAGTGTTTAAATACGTGTTAAGTGAGTGTGGGGTGCAATGTTGAAACATAGGGAAAACCAAAATGAAACGGAAAGGAATAGGTGTGAAACCCAAAAATAGGAAGTGCTATCTTTGTCTTCTTTGCATTTAGCATAAGGTTTTCTCTGGTGAACCTCAAATGCATTTGGAATTTGTTATCTTTCATGGGGGCACATGGTGAATGAAAGCTGGCTGGATGCTCAGAGAATCGGCATTAGCTCCTGCCTGTGCCAATTAGGTTTGCCACACATGCAGTCCTGAAGATCCTTATATACCCTGGGAATTTGTATATATTCTGTGACTCTTGCATTGTTTGGCAATGGTTGATACAGCATAGCTGTAAATTTGAGTGATAGAGATGCTGTCGGGATAGCTGGTTTAAGAGCCTTAGGATAATGCAGAAAGCCTGTGGTGTGTTGTGATGCTATGGACTGCCAGAGTACTTGTGGTTCATGTATTCTGCTGCTGCCTCCTTGTCCTGAATACAAATGGCCCTTGTTGTCCGCCTTTGTCCCCCTCTACAAGCACAGGCTGGCCAGAAAGCGCACCTCCTTCTCCCTTGGCACAACTTACCCCTTAATAGGGAGGTTTATTGTATCAGGGTTCTGCTGTGCAAGTTGTGGTCTCCATTTTTGATCTGATTATGGGCCCTGTAATCCCTATTGATTTATAACAAAATACAATTGTGACATATTTTCTGAGTATGTAGTTCTAAATTCAATTTGGGAGAGAAGCTTAATCAGCTCTCTCTGTAAAGATTAAGAACAAGACATGCATATTTCCTAACAGGAAACTCCTGTTTGGTATCTGCCCGAAATTCTACTGAACTGAAACGAGCTCTGGAGTGTGGGATTGTCACAGGGGCAAGGAGCCTGTCCCGACGATGTCACCCGCAACACACACAAGTCTCCATGTGCGCCTGAAACAGTTGCCCACGGCCACCTTTCATAGAATCATAGAATGGTCTGGGTTGGAAGGGACCCCAAGGATCATAGAGCTCCAACCCCCCTGCCACAGGCAGGGCCACCACCCTCCAGGCCTGGAGCTACACAAGGTTGCCCAGGGCCCCATCCAACCTGGCCTTGAACACTTCCAGGGACGGGGCATCCACTACTTCTCTGGGCAGCCTGTTCCAGCACCTCACCACTCTTTCTGTAAAGAACTTCCCCCTAATATCTAATCTAAACCTTCCCTCCTTTAGCTTTAGTCCATTCCCCCTTGTCCTGCCATTATCTGCTCTTTTAAAAAGTTGAATCCCCTCCTGCTTATCAGTTCCCTTCAGGGACTGGCAGGCTGCAATGAGGTCCCCCCACAGCCTTCTCTTCTCCAGGCTGAACCAGCCCAGCTCCCTCAGCCTCTCTTTGTAGGGCAGGTGCTCCAGCCCTCTCATCATCCTTGTGGCTCCTCTGACCCCTCTCCAACAGTTCCCCATCTTTCTTGTATTGGGGGCCCCAGCTCTGGACACAGGACTCCAGCTGGGGCCTCATGAGGGCATTCTTCATGTTAGTCCTCTAAGAAACGGGCCTTTCTTTTCTGAGCGCTGCTGTGGCCCTGATTTGCTCTAACATTTTGTTTGCAGACTTCTAGGTTTTCACAGTTGTTTTCCTAGCAACCATGGCAGCTTGGGGAGCAGTCATTTCGCCTTCGTTTGAGTGCAGTGTGGGAAGGCTCTTTGGAATTATGGGGGGGGGGTGGAATTCTTCAGAAAGGCAAATACTTTAGTTTGGTTTTGACATGAGGTTAAATCAGGTGCAAAACAACAGTACAAGGAAGCAGCATCCCTCCTGTCTCAATGCAGTTCCTGCTATTTATTGGTCAGCAGCTGTAGTTCTGTCCAGCTTGTTGTATAGGTTAACTTTATTTTACTTTTGAGTCTGGTTTTGTTTTCTCTTTGCATTTTCAATCATGTAGTGACTTACAAAATCAGAGAAAATTTTCATCCTTTGCTCCAGAATTATTTTTAGGCATTGAATCTCTCCATTGTTGTAGAATTACTTTTTTTTTTTTATAAAATCTACAGAAGCATCATTTGAAATTTTATGTAGTTTGGCAGACTTTTTTTTAATTACATTATAACTCATATTGATGTTTATAAAAGAGTAAAAACACCACTAACAAAAAACCTAGTGCTTTCCCACCCCTTTCCCTCCTTAATTCCCCACATTAATTTAATGGCTCATTAGGAGATTTAAATAGAAATAGCTCTATATTTTGTTACACGGTGTGAGGAGATATTTTGGAAGTCACAGGAAGCATCTCTGGCATTACAGCAGCTACTTTTATTTTTGCTGTGCTTCTCTAGCTTTGTGGTACACAGCCACCAGATGCAGAGGGACAGGTTGTGATAAATCTTTAATAAGAGCCTTATTTAATATTGCAGAACTAAAAACTTAGGCAGGAATGGCAGAGGCGTTACTGGCACATATTCACAGCATCAAGGTATGCTCCTGAATTGGGGGAATTTCCATTCTGGCACCAAAATTAAAGCTGTCATGTCAAGTGTTGTTGCAGCTTCCTTTTGATAACGTTTTTAAAAGTTGGTCTTGTCATTTGGAGATTGAAAGTTCCAAACAACCATAGAACTTAGTCCTTATTCTGGAATAACAAACAGGCATTAAATGACAAAGCAAAGCCTGGAACTGAAGAAAATGCTATTTTCATCCTGTAAAAGCGAGTCTGAAACATAGTGTGAACCAGCAGCCTGGTGGTGGTCCTGCTGTGGATTTAGCAAGGACAGCAAATGAATGTTCAGCCCCTGGATCTCAGCCTAGGGCTCCGAGTACAAGCCTGGCTTTCATTTGCAACAGCAGGTCAGCGTGGCTTAAGGAGGCGAGTGCTGCAGGAGGCTTCGTGTCCCTGTGAGGCCGGCACTGCAGCCAGCCAGCTGCGGTTCCGCAGCAGCTGCGGTTCTATGGGCTGACCCGCACGCAGCTTTCACGCAGCCCTCCTGTCCGCGGTGGCTTCCAGCCACAGCTCACAGGCCAAGCAGCCCCCTTGCCAAGATTTCAGGTGCCACTCGGTCCTTCCCATCCGCTGTAATCCCCCGAAGGTGGGTATCCTTTGCCCTCCTTTCTTGGCCTGTGCCAGAGCACTTCATGCCTCAGGCTCCCCAGGAGCACAGGAAGGACACTTGCCCATCTAACGGCACTAGCACCATGTCCAGGCGTACACCCATATTTATCTCTTCTCTCTTATTTTATAGTTCCCATACATTCCCATATTTCTCTGTTCCCATTCATTTTATTCTCCAGAGCAGTGGATTCTGGGTGGTCAGCAGGGACAGGGTGGGGATTGTCCCTCTCTACTCTGCCCTGGGGAGGCCCCATCTGGAGTCCTGTGTCCAGAGCTGGGGCCCCCAATACAAGAGAGATGTGGAACTGTTGGAGAGGGTTCAGAGGAGCCACGAGGATGATTAGAGGGCTGGAGCAGCTGCCCTACAAAGAGAGGCTGAGGGAGCTGGGCTGGGTCAGCCTGGAGAAGAGAAGGCTGTGGGGGGACCTCATTGCAGCCTTCCAGTCCCTGAAGGGAGCTTATAAGCAGGAGGGGATTCAAATTTTTTAAAGAGCAGATAATGGCAGGACAAGGGGGAATGGACTAAAGCTAAAGGAGGGAAGGTTTAGATTAGATGTTAGGGGGAAGTTTTTTTACAGAGAGAGTGGTGAGGGGCTGGAACAGGCTGCCCAGAGAAGTGTTCAAGGCCAGGTTGGATGGGGCCCTGGGCAACCTTGTGTAGCTCCAGACCTGGAGGTTGGTGGCCCTGCCTGTGGCAGGGGGGTTGGAGCTCTATGATCCTTGGGGTCCCTTCCAACCCAGACCATTCTATGATTCTATGATTCTCCATCCCTTCTGCTGTGGGCTAGGCCTCTGATAGCAGCAAGCCATTCAGTCTGCTCCAGTGTAATGTAGTTCTTGATACATCCCATCAGAATTCCTGTTTCCCTGCTTACTCCTGCAGCGTTTGTGTGTAACAGGAAAAGGCTGGGTTGCACCTACTGCTTTCACTGGCTCTGAGATGACCACTAAGGGAGCCATATTGAGAGAGATGAGGATGTGGGAAAGACAGCAGAAATCTCTCCGAACTCTGCTGCGTTACTTGCACAAGCTATAAAACAACCTCTTAAAATATGCAAAGAGGTCAGTGAGGTAATGGAAGGATTTCCCTACCTGGGTACCAGAGGCTGTGGTCCATTAAAAAGGAAACAAACAGGGAGGGGGGGGGTTGTTTGCAGCTAGCCTCAGCTCAATGCCAGGTTCAAAACACATGTGAACGGGCAAAGGAGAGAACAAGGCTAGTAATTTGGGGAATAATGACAAAGGATGTGAGACTAGAAGTGAAACAGCTGCGAAGGAGCCAACAGAAAAGTTTAACCTGGTGGATGTTGAACATGGTTGAAAGCTGAGGTTGAACCAGCAAACTCAGGAGAGATGCAGAGTAATGAGAGAAACTTGTATTAACACCAGATTCTTCTAAGGAGATGTTGGGATTGAGCTCTTCAGAAAATCTGGCTGCTACTTCTTTTGCCTAAATGAGAGCAAAGTGAGCCCTTGATGAGCTCTTGGTCCCAATGGTGAGTGTTGAATGCTTTGGAAGTGCTGGCCACGGGTGGGATCAAAGCCCTGTAATTTATTCCAAGTCTGAATTCTTTCCGTGGCATCAGCCCCCCTTTGGGGTGTAGCTGGCTTGCTTTACTCCCTCCCAGTGTGCTGGTATGGCTGCCTTTTGGTATTAATGGCTGTCTTCCCTGTAACTTTTTACAGGCTTTGTCAGGCTGTTGTCTGGTTCCCATCCTAGAGGACTGATGCCATTCCTTTAATTCAAAGATCAAAACCTATTTTTCCTGGCCTTTTCCCTTTGGTTTTTTTTTTTTTCTTTCTCCCCCTTGAGGAATCCTGCAGTAAATCTACTCTAATGGACAGAGATCTGATCACATAGGTCCCCCACAGCAACATTCTGCTTCTAGAGCAGGAGAGGGGGGATTGAAGACAAACCTCACATAAGCCAGAGAGAGGAAGAACAAATCCTCTGCCCCCAAACCTCGCTGCTTTACAGAGCTGTATGTTTAGGGACTGTGTGGATAAGAGGAGAAGGGTGCTTTTATGATTAAAGGGAGGAAAACAGTTGTTTGGATGACTAAAATAATGCCAGAGAAACCAGATGAAAAGGTAACCAGAAGGAAAGAATAGGTGTAATTAAAGTCTAGAGGCAACAAATCATGAGAACAGGGGGCTAGAGGTGCTTGCTGCAAGCAAAGGCAGAATGAGAGGAAAATGGAAGAAAAGGTATCTCTTCCTTCCCTCCAGCTTGCCGTACCTTCCAGTCTGTCAGCTGCCTTTTAGAAAATCTGGAAGGCTTTTGGCACCCAAAACTAGGGCTGGATTTCAGCATTACTCCCCAGTAACAGCAGCCTCCCTGGCTGCCCCACCAGCAATGACCAAATCAACTTGAGACCAAGCACTCTCCACATCTCCAGCAGCACCATGCCCCTGGTCTGTCAGAGCAGGCAAGGGCAGATGGGATTTACAAGCTGCACCTGCTAGTGGGTCACACCAGCACCAAAATCCACATCTTCAGGTGACCTCACTTTTGAAAGTAATCTTCAAGTCAAACCTGAGCTGTCCTGAAGGTAGCTAGTCAGGATCTCATCCTGTTCGTGTGCTGGAGGGCTGGCCTGAGCAGGTTTTAGGTTCCTGAGTATGTTGTCTCAGCACAGGTACTTGCTAACTTTTTTTGGGAAGCAGTATTATTTTACATAGTGTTCTGGGCCTTGTGTACTTGCCCACCAGGCTTTTGCCTGTTGCTTCTTGGAAATAGTTTGGAGTGCTACTGTGCCACCAAGAGTGTAGAGACATACGTTTGTTCTGGTCTTGGATTGGTGCTTCCTGGTCAGCAAACAGAAGAAGGTGGTTGAGTTAGTAATATAAACTCACCATGGTATGTGGCCATCAAGCTGGGTTATGCTTCTCTCTTGAAAGGGATCCTGAATCTAAAGCTGGCTTTAGTCTTCTGGATTCAATCCCTCCTCTCTATTAATTTATTTATTTTTTAGGGAGAGGAAGGTGTTATTTTGCACTTAGGAGTTTAATTGCTTTTGAGAGAATAGTTTGTAGCTCTATCTTCTTGCCAAAATGCATTTTGCACATACTTTATAAACTGAACAGTGAATAAATCAACTGAGGATGCACTGAACACCTCAGGAGCATCAGTGTTACAGGAGGGAAGACATGGCAGAACTGAGGTGAAACCTGGTCTTCCTGCTGATTGTGCCACAACTGGAGGGACTGTAGGAAGGTACGGGGAAAAGGACTGAGGATGAAGTGAGAGGGGACAGCTTTTTGGGCTAGAAGTGAGAATTACCAGGAGGAGGCAATAGCAGAAGGTCTCACTGGTGGAAGCAGTGGCCACAGTCCACCTTCACAAGGTGCAGACTCATCCTCACAGCATTTCAATCCAGAGTAGAGAAGCTCTGAACACCTCATTTGATCTACCTCTGTAGATGGACTGGCTATCACTCTTGTGATTGCCTCTACAGCTCATTCTTCCCAGCCATGGAAATGCAGAACTGGGAGTCTGATGTCACCTTCTCCGAGGTTCTTTCTGTATTTGGCTTCCTACTTTCCCAGATCTGTTTCCATCCTGTCTATCTCTAGGTACTTCATACGAAAATAATTCTTTGTGAAGTGACAGGCACATGAAGACCTGAAAAAGAAAGCAAGCTGAGGATGACTGAAGGTGCTGATAAAAGGCAATCAGCTGGAGAGAGCAAAGCAGGAGGCATGGGATGAGATCTGTCTGGCATGTGCCTAATTAGCAGTGCCTTCAGGCATGCAAGAGCTGGGAAGTTCACCCAGCAAGTTCACTTGGTTTCTGTGTGCTGCTTTTTGCACGCAGGAAGAAAAGGTGGGAAAAAGAATATATTCCCTAGGATGAGCAGTAGGACCCTGGGAGGCAATGTAGAAAACAAAGAGGCTCGACTGGAGAAGTGAAGCAGATAATAAGGTAATTAGCACTGTGAAAAGTTGACAAAGCACTAGACCAAGATGAATTGCATCCCGAAATGCTACAGGAAATGGGCAAGGAACCAGAGCAGCCTTCCCCAAATGAATTCCTGACACGTAAGGTTCATGAGCTGTAGCAGAAGTTGCACGTATACCACAAGAAGAGTTTCTCTCCTTTTGGAGTGCAGAGCTTCCAAAGGGCTGGGATGGGGACTGGCATCATGCACGCAGTTTACAAGGAAAATAAGGAGGAGTAAAATTAATACAGATAACTTTGCTAACAAGGAGGAAAACCAGGCAAGGAGGGAAGTGGCTTGAAGTTGGTGACAAGATTTATTTGTCAGGAGGAGTAGAGCTGCTATTGCAGTAGCTAAAAGTCAATAGTTAAGTAAAAAAATATTATAATTCCAAGTCTTATATCCAACTGGCAGCTGTTAAATTAGCATCACTGTAATTTGTGTTCTTGTCAGTCTGGTCTGCCTTGCAGTGTGTTTGTGTTGGACCTAGCCAAAGGCAGCACTGAGCGTGGCATGGCTTTCCAGGCACTGCTCCTATCCATCCTTGCAGCTTTTCCTGACGTACTTTGGGTCTGATGCAGCTCCCCCCTTCCTGCCCATCACCTTGCCATTATTTTATATAAAACCAAGAAAGCTATAAAAGAAACTTGGAAAAATTTATCTATGGAAATGCTGCCACTTGCTGCCCTGAAAGGAGGGTAACAAGAGAGCACAGGAGTCCTTTGTTGGAGTCAGAAGCCGTGCTCTGGTTTTGCCTTCCCTGGAAATAGTTTATGTGCTTGTTAAAGTACATAATTTGCAGCACTTAGGTTGAAGAGAGTGTTGTTTGCCTTTTGTTTTTCCTTTTTCTTCTAAAGAAATACTTGAAACTAAGCAGGTTGCTTCTGTTTGGGGAAAAAAATGAGTTTCTTTAGCTTTTTTTTTAATACTGTATTTTATTTTCCATACATATGCAATATGAACACTGCTTTATATGAAGAAGCAAGACTCTGCTATGCCACATATCCCACATGTACACATCACTTCTTTGACAGCACCTTCTGAGGTTATTCGGATCCCAGCCATAGATACAGACTGGGAGATGAGCTTCTTGAGAGCAGCC
>VZTU01010316.1:149694-246176 GCA_013400835.1 Zapornia atra
GTAGGGCAGGTGCTCCAGCCCTCTCATCATCCTCGTGGCTCCTCTGACCCCTCTCCAACAGTTCCACATCTTTCTTGTATTGGGGCCCCAGCTCTGGACACAGGACTCCAGATGGGGCCTCCCCAGGGCAGAGCAGAGAGGGACAATCCCCTCCCTGTCCCTGCTGCCACCCCTCTGCTGATGGAGCCCAGGATCCCATTGGCCTTGCGAGCTGCCAGAGCCACTGCTGGCTCATGTTCAGTCTCTCACCCACCACAATCCCCAAGTCCTTCTCAGCAGGGCTGCTCTCCAGGAGCTCTTCTCCCAGTCTGTATCTATGTCTGGGATTCTTCCGACCCAAGTGCAGCCCCTGACCCTTGGCAGTGCTGAACCTCATTAGGTTCCCCCGGGCCCATCTGCCCAGCCTGTCAAGGTCCCTCTGGATGGCTTCCTATTTGGTGTGTTGTTTAGAGTCCTAATTTTTGCAGTGAATTATGTAACAGATTTTTTGCTTGTTTTGAGACAGGAATTTTCGTGCCCTGGTAGGTGGAAAGCAAACTTGAAAATTGTTAAAAAAAGAGAAAAAGATCAGGAGTAAACAACAGAAGCTTAAATGCATCATTTGTTAAATCGTCTAGCACGTAAGCATCTCTAACTGGCCCTAGCTATAAAATGCAAGGTATCATGTAGATCAAGGTGTATTTTGTGGTGGCAGAGAAGAATAGTCAAACATTATTATTTTTCCTGGTTAATTGAAATGATGATCTGGAAAATTTAGATGTTACTTGCCAACTTTAACTACCAAACTACAATTCAAACAAGATTAAATGTCTTTTGGAGGTGGCAGAATCGACCAACTCTGTAGATCTGCTGATTGCAGTCTCTGCAGACACACATATGCAAAAGTCCCACTGTTTGGGGTGGTTTGTTTTTTTTTTGGCTGATGGATCTCTTGGAGTGTCATGGGATCTCTCAGTTTATTTCTGCAAAGGGAGGAGATGCAGTATGGGCTGTGTGTCCCTGTTTATTATTTTGAAGTGGTTGCCAAACATTCTCTTCAAAGGTGATGTATTTTAAGGAAATTGATGCTTGTTTGTTTTCTTTTTTTAATGTTGATTTCCTCTGGGACTATTGTTTATTTGGTTTTGGGTCTTCTGGGGTGTGTGTGTGTGGGAGGAAGAGTGTGGGTTTGGAGGAGTGGAAGGGGGTTGTTTATTTTGCTTGTTTGCCACAAAAAGAAATAACTTCCTCTTCTCCCTGGTGGCTAAAGAAAAAGCTATCAAAGGCTAGGAGAAGTTGAAGCTGATGGTCCGTGACAGGCACTATTGGTTCAAGCAAACCAACAGTGTTTTTTCATGTATGTTTTTAAACACATATGCAATTTAAAATTAACCCCCCAAATTCTTTTTGGCTTGCCTCACCATGGGAAGACAAACATGATTTGGTTTGTTTTCAGAATTCAAGTACAGCCATATGCTGTATGTTACCAAAGACAAGTTCAGATGCTGATAGCAAAAGGTTTGTGAAGAAACACATATGAGTTCTGCTAAACAGCAACGGGAAGGGAATGAGCTGCTTGCGAGTAGCAGAAAGGAGAAAACAGGGTTAATTCTCTTCTCACAGGAACTGTTCAGCCAGTGTTAAAAGAGAATGTCTCCCAAGATCTTTAATTAAAATGGAAATCTGCTTTTTTTCCTTGCCCTACCTCTTTTCCAAGTGAATGTTCTGACATAAACCTCATTTTCATCTTGCTCCAAGCCTCCCAAAAATGATAGAGGAATTGCAGGAGGGGGCAGGTCTGGGAGATGGTCTTTCAGCAGCCTTGTCTTTCTGTCTCTCACTCTTGGGTGCTGGTCAGTCGAAAGATCTGCTTGCTACACCTTGAATGTGTAATGACGTGCTAAATAAACCCGAGGCACTTCATTACAGTCGGAGCGAACACCCTGAGCTTAAAATAACAGTACATTTGGGTTTGTGTGAGGGCAGGAGGTTTTTATTCGCATGAAGGGTCATCTGAAATCCTACCTTGCACACATGGAGCCAGCACGGGCTCCGTGCAGCTCAAATTGTAGCTGCCAGAGAACGTTATTGCGGTGTATCGAGTGACATGAATCCTTGCCAGCAAATCTGTTTGGCTGCTGTGGCTACTTTAAAGTGAAATTGAACCTCGGAGCATCACCGCCCAAATTGAAACTCTACAGCTGTTTGAGGGTCTCCTTTAAAAAAACCACACCAAACCAAAACAACAGAAACCAAACCGCCCACCACAACAGTGTTGCTGCTGCTGAGCTTCCCAGAGCCCGCAAAGGGGGAGCAGATGTCAAAAGGTCTGCTCATGGAGCACAGGAGAGGTCTCTTTCCCGTATTTAGGCATTGGGAAAGATTGCTCCTGGAGTAGGGACAGTCCCTGACTGAGTAAGCTGGAGAGGATGGGGGGTGAAGGTGGTCTCCAGCTGCTGACATGTGGAGCAGATATTCACTGTCCTGCTTGCAGCTCAGCCTTGGGGGACCTTTCTGCTTTCATGGGACAGGAATCTTCCTGACCCTCTGTGCCACAGCTACTGCCAGCCTGACTTCTTACCCTCAATACTCTAGAAACAGGAGTATCAAGAGGGAGAGGAACCTGCAGAAAGGGAGTGGCAGGTACTTTCAACGAATGTGTGTTTTGAAAATTCCTATCTAACCTCATGAGGACTTCCAGGCCCTACCCATCTATTGGCTGACATATAGTACTGAGCTCTGTAAATAGGTACTTAGTATTACACCTTTGCGTAGGGCCGACTTGTAACAGCTCCAGTGTTTGCCAAGAGAATGGCCCTAACAGCAAGGCTCTTATTTTGTGCCTGATTTTACAGCAGATTTTAACAAATACCTGAAGTCACTGAAACAGAAATTGGGTCCTAAATTTCCTCTTCCTTCTCTCCTCCCACTGTGCACTCTGAGCCTCGTCTGCATTAGCAGAGTGCCGAGGGGAAGGTGCCTCTTAGCTGCAGCATTTGGCTGTGATATTACCTTCTAGCTTTCTCCTTAAGGAGCGTGTGGCTGAAAGTGTAGGCTGAATACCTTTGGAAACGAAACCCCAGGGAGTTTACTGCTTTTCTTGGTAATGTTCTTGCACACTGAGAAAGCTGCTGCTCGGTCAGGCTACACACAAGTGATGCTGTTCACTTTGCACTGGTGAGGTTGGCCCATGAATGACATCTCTACCTGTGCTCATACCATTTAGTTTCCAGGCTGGTCTTGCCCCTGGCTTAATCCAGCTCTGCGAGAAGCCATCGGTGAGTTTTTTATAACCTTCCCTCAATCCCCATGGGCAGCAGCTGAACCCACCAACCATATGGGGACAGAGGACAGTAGTGAGCAGCAGGGAGGAAGAAGCCCAGCTCCTTCTGCTTCCCACGCCTGCGAGTCAGGCTGATGCTACATGCAGAAGTGCTTGTTTGTCTTCTGGCTGTCCTTTTGACGTGCTTTGAAAGTGATTTTTACAAGACGTCACACCATCACTTTTGTAAACACAAAAAAAACTTGGAATAGACAAGCCAGTGTTTTGGCAGGGTTAGGAAATGGCGAGCCTGAGGAGGACATGCCAAGAAATAAGTCTTCTGGAGGGACGAGAGGAGAGGGACCAAGTGGAGTAGATCAGATGGGAGCCGCAGTGAGAGACTGGCAGTTCCTGCTTATGGAAGGCTGGGCAGTGTCTGAGGCAGGGGTAGTGTTAACCAGCAAGCAGGTCTGGCAAAGCTGGCAGGACTAGGGGTAAGTGCTTTACCTTCTTCTTTGTATTCAACAGATTTGGAGACTTCTTAACTGGAGACAGCAGAAATTAAAGGAAGTGAAATGGTGGGATCTATTGGCTGTGCGTGGCAGCAAGTGCCTGCTCAAATGCTTGTTTCTCTAGATTAGATTGTGTGAACTTTTATTTCTGCTGTTGGAGCGGGACCAGGATCATCAGGTTATGTTGCCTGTGGAAGCAGGAGCGAGGACTCAGCCGAGCTTTGAAGCGTAACTGGCAGTCAGTGGGTGTGCAGCGGCTCTTTCTCACAGAAGCCGTGAGCTGTCCTGCTTCCCTCAAGTAGGTGTCTTGCAGCCTTGTGTAGTGGGAACATCAACCTGGTTATGCCAGGGCTAGAGGAGCTGCTCAGACTTGGCATTGGAATAAACTACCAGTCCGTGTCTTTTCGTTGCCTGTTTAAGTTAGGAGAAGCAGAACTTGCACAGGGGTTGTTGAGGAACCTGCACCGCTGCCCTAGTCCCTTCTCATGCTTGCTGAGGAGCAATGTTTTCTTCCAGTTTTGGTTTCCATAATCCCTGTGTGAAGGCTGTGTGAGGCGCTGGCTTCCACTGCTGCCCTCCATTGTGTACCAATGGTGAAGATACTTCTGTTGCAGCACATCTCCCTGCAATGTTTCGCTTAAGGATGGCAGAGACCAGGCAGTATGTGACCCTTCAGCCCAAGAAGGAGCACGCAAAACCCCCCCAAAGGGTTAAAATAGGGTTTAAAAGTGATCCTTTGCTTTTTGGTAGAGATATATTTCAGACCAGAACACACATGTTTGGACTATATTTAGTGCACAGCGAGACTACATTACTGAAGCTTTATTGCTCTCCCATTATTCATTTACACTAATTTTGTTGTTATGCTGGCTTAGAAAGAGATGTTCAAAGTGCAGCTTTGCCAGAGCTTCTCTGTCCTCCAAGAGTCCTAGCAGGATAGGTAATTCATACAGGCTCCTGTCTCAGAGGAATTATTCTTGGCTGCCTTCCTCCATTAGCACTGCTAGTACTTATACCATTTATTCCAGTGGGAGTTGCACAACTCCCACACTCAGTGCATTTGCAGATTCCAGCCCGAAGCTCCCTCTTACCACTCGCTAGAAGATGCTTGCAAAAAGGAGCATATCATGAGTGAAAGCAAGGGAGATGCATTGAGACATGGTTATGTCCAAAGAGCCCTGAAACAAGTACAGGCAGGAGTGTATCTCATGTCATCTACTTGATATTGAAATTGGTTTGGCTCCCCCACGCCCCTCCTTTTCACCTTGCCATAGAAGAAGTTTTGGCTGTCCCAGAAGCAGAAGAGAGAAGCATGGATGCAGCTGGGTAACATAACAAGCTGGTACCTGCCTGATCTGCCCTCAGCTAGCCAGAGGGAGAGTTCAGGACTTGTGGCCATTAGATGGTTTTGTCATATGACAAACTGTATCAGCTTATTGTAAGTTTGTCACCCCACTTGTCATGTCAAAGGTTTGTCAGCTGTAACTCCAGAACCTCCCACTCAGTCACACTGAGTCGAGCTGTGTTTAACTTTCGAACTGTAACTTTGGGAGGCAACAGGTCCACACTTAGACTGGGTCCTCTGACAGCAACCGGTGCTGTCCGTGTCACCTGGTGCAGAACACAGGCTCTTCCCTCTGAGGCTCTTTATTCTAGCAGGAGGCTGAGGTGCCTCTTCACTGCTTGTCCTTGGTACCTTGCTCTTGGGCAGCAGGTCGTAGGCTTGATGCTTTTGGTCTGGAAGGAAAAAGGGGTATAGCTCTAGATGTTTGTGTGGGTTTGGACTTTTAAATTTAAAAGGACAACAACAGTTTTTAGAGAGATGTTCTTCACCTTCATCCAAAACATTTTAATTTTTTTTTTAACACTTAAGACCTTAAAAATTATTTCATGTTATTCAGGTTTGGGGGGTTTTTTCGTTGTTGACATTTATTTCTCCAGAGAACAAGTTTTGGGAGTAAGTAACAAAGTAATGTATCTCCTGGCAATCTCTTATGCCCCTGTCTCTTCCCCAAGCTCTTCTGTATCTTCCTGGTCCTTGCTTGTCCACCAGACCAGGATTGTTCCCAGACCAGGAGGGACTTTTCCTTCAGTGCTGTTCATGTGTACAACAGCACCATCCTGTCGCTAATGTGCCAGCGAGTTGCAAATACACCAAGCAGAGAGAGGCAAGGTCCTATGTGCTTCCCCCTACCCCGATTTTGAGGTCTCAGATGTTATTTGGAGCAGCTCTGCTTAACACACGGGTGTAGGGGACCAGTGACTTTATGGTTTTTTTCCTGATCAAGATCTGTGATGGTGGGTCTGTGCTGCGCTGCACGGGGCGAGAAGTGGGAGTTTGCAAGTGCAGGTCCAGGCAGCTGCTGGTTGCTGCGGATTAGGGGAACAAAGGATGTTGAAGGAAGCATGAAGAAAAGGGTCTCAAGCCCACGTAGAGGTTTTTCAGTACCAGCTTACCAGGTGCTTAGAGATGTTGCAGAAGGGCTGTTAGGAATGCAGTTTCGTACTGGCATTAATTTCCCCCTGTATCTTGCATCTGCACCACTTACTAAATGAACTTTGAATAATTATATGGTGAAGTCCTCTCTGGACAGATAGACAGAGGTACTGCAGCAGAAACACGCACACATAATAGAATTGTAAATAATGGATATTGGCTGGATCTGCCAAAAGTTACAATAAAAAGTCTTGCCTTCTGTCCGTTGTCCCTGGCATGTAGTTGAAAAAAAGGAATCCAGCAATATGCAGTATAATTTGAGCTACCATCCATCGATGTGTGCCAGCTAGGCTTCTTTTCCCCCTCTATTTTTTCCCTTTATGGAGCTCCTATCTATCCCAAAGGTAGAGAGACAAGCTTTTGAAAGCATTCAAACACCACAGATCACAGCCAGCACTTCTGCGTGCCATAGAAGTCCTGCTTGCCAAACAGAGAGAATTTTTTATTATCCTTTTAAAAAAAAGAAGAAAAAGAAAGAGGAAAAAAAGGAGTGTGATGTAATAGGGGCAACGAAGCTAGCGCTTGCTGCTCATCCTTTTGTTGAACAATCAGTGCTTTACTGATTGGTGGTGAACTGGGGTTGTTGGTCACAAGCTGCATCTGAATAGTAAGCAGTCACAGTACGGAGAAGTCCTCTTGGTGATGGAGCATTCTCTTATTTGGTGCTAGCTGGGGTAGGGATGCTTCGTCCTTCGCATCTGTTCCACGCTCTGGGGTCCCATAGCCAGACCTTTTCCATGACAACTGCAGCCCACTGACCTGATTGCTCTGAGCCCCTTGCTGGGCTAAATTACAAGGTGAAATCGGGTAGAGAAGGAGCTTTCAGGAGAAGCTATCCTGTTACTTCTTACGTAGGAACGGGCCTTTGGCTTCTCCTCAAGGTTTTGATCGAGGAGTCTCTGTGACTGCGCAGCCTGTGCTGTGGATTAAGACTATCCTGGTCTAGAGGGGTTTGCAACTGTTTGTGCCTGTCCTGAAGGAATAAGTGTGAAATAGAGATCGTGGTCTGATTTATATCTATAATTTCTGTGATGTATTTCTATGATGCTGCAGACCTAATTATAGATTATTATAAATATGCTATTGGGGACCTTTTAAACATTTATTTTAGCGCTCTTGAGGAAGCCAGTCCTAAGTTTAGTAGACTGTGGTGAATTATTGACCTAACAAATTATTACCATGCACTACAGTATGATATTGACGTGACGGATTGTACTGTTGTCTTTAGAAGTCATTACAGAATTTAATTTGGGGCTTGCTGAACTTTGAGATTTACATTAGGAGGGATGTTGACTCTGTAATATATAAGACATATGTTAACCTGCGTGCATAGGAGACAATTGTTAAAATGTCTTCCATAAAAGCCATAGAAATTATGTAATAAATTCAAAGCAGGGGTTTTTTTTCCATCTCCTTGTGCTCAGGGAGCTGTAAATGCAGATGTATGAAGGCTTATAGTGAGTGGCAGTTACTACCATAATTCTTAGAAATAAGTCCATATATTGGAAACAAGGTTTTCTTTCCCTCCCTCTTTTTCTTTTTCCCCTATTTGTTTAATTCTGGAACCAATGTAACGTTGAGGTTGGCAGAGAAGAGAAACAAGGACTTTAAATGCAACATGCCCATATAAAGGGAGAAGCAACGATTCTGCTGGTCCACAGGACACATTTTACTACTAAGTGCACGGCTGGTTCCCTGACCTGGAAGCAGAGAAAGCGCAGGCTGGGCTGTGTGTTTTTTAACAGCTTCAGAAGCTGCCCAAAGGTTTGGGGCACCGTGCTAAGCTCAGCAGTAGTGAGCCGAACACTCGGAGCACGAGGCCTACGGCAGCGTTGGAGACACCCTTCCCTCGTCAGCTCGTGCCGCTGGTGTCCAGGGCACGTGTGGCTGGGGTGTGGAGGATAACTCAGGAGGAATCACTGCGTCTGCTCCTGAGGTGAACTCATTTTTGCAGCAGCTGCTGAATGCAGAACCATGCTAAGACAGTCCTGGGGGGGATTTCTGTATTCCAGGGAAACTCTAGGAGGATTTATGTAGCTAAAGTAAACAGTCATTCTCTGGCTATTTCCAAAGTTTCCCTTCTAAATCCATTCAGGAAGCGAGTCTTTCCTGCTCCTCCTTACTGCCCGGTGTTTAGTCTGCTTTGGACTCCGATGGAGGGGAAAAAAACCCTTCAGAAACAAAATCAATTGGGAGCAGAGGATGTTGAGAAATACTCTCTGCATTGCTGTTATCTTTCCTTGGGACTTATTGCTGGGGGAAAAGGTGATGTATGATTTCTTGTCCCTATATGGCGAGTATAGAAAAACCAATGAAATGTCTCCAGTATTTCTGAAATGAATAGAGTCGATATTGCCAGCCTGCAGTTTTATTTAACGCTGAATTCTGGAGGGGAGAAAAGTATATAACATCATTGGAAGGATAATATTACATTATTTAGGCTTTTGCATGATAATGGACCATTCAGAATCTTCTGGGAATCAGAGGTGAGCAATAATTTATGAGACGATCAAGCGTAGATACTATATCCAGGGCAGTAAAAGTCTAGATAGGTTGATTTATCTGGTGAAGGTTAGACATGCTACTCAAATATTGACAAGATCTTTCTGAAGCACAGAATTGTTAAATGCATAGCATAAACCGATTCAAAATCATGAAAAACGAGAACTTCATTAAAATGCCATTCCTAATGGTGCTAAAATAGCTCTCTGGTGTTGAATGTTTGGGCTTTCCAAACACCTGATGATCTGTATCCCTCCTTTGGGGCTGTAATATGCTGGATTGTGTGAAAACAGACTGCTGAAGAGTTCTGCCATCTTGGGCACAGTCGTCTTCAAGGAATTTATCTCCTGTTTAATCTGTTATGATACTGTATCTTAATTCGGTTTGCTGCTGCAATAATTGGTTGAGGTTTGTGTATCCGTAAGGATAGTTGCAATTGTAGTTTGAGGGTAATTTCAAGTTTAATGGTAAACCCAAGCTCCTTCATCTTTTAAATTGGCCACGTTGTTCTGTTCTCCTTTTATTGAGGTGGTAAATAAGCCCTTTGAAAAGCCTGAGACTACTGAGAGAGATTAAGCCTCAACCAACCTGAATAAAATCTTATTTAAAAAAAACAGATCAACACCATTAAAACATAAAAGGCCTTTCTGTATTGAAGTAGGTAACTTCTGATCCCGACTGAACAGATTTTCAGAGAAACTAAAGCTGTTTCTACAAATTTTTGTGAATGGGAAATTGTATTTGCTTTAGGAAAGGAAACTGGCATGCCATCGCATCTTCAGATACCTGTAGAGCAAGAGCTGTGGATAAATAGATTCGTGGTTAGAGTCAGGTTTGGAAGATCCTGTAGTTTATCCTTCTTTTCCAATCTGGATTATAAAGTTTTACATCATGTATCTGGGTCTATGTCCAGGTGGAGGCCGGTGACAAGCGGTGTCCCCCAGGGGTCTGTCTGGGGACCGGTGCTCTTTAACAGCTTTATCAATGACATCGATGATGGGATTGAGTGCACCCTCAGCAAGCTTGCAGGTGACACCAAGCTGAGTGGTGTGGTCGACACCCTAGAAGGAAAGGAAGCCATCCAGCGTGATCTTGACAGGCTGGGAAGATGGGCCTGGGAGAACCTAATGAGGTTCAACACTGCCAAGTGTCAGGGGCTGCACTTGGGCCGGAAGAATCCCAGTCATAGATACAGGCTGGGAGAAGAGCTCCTGGAGAGCAGCCCTGCTGAGAAGGACCTGGGGATTGTGGTGGATGAGAGACTGAACATGAGCCAGCAGTGGCTCTTGCAGCTTGCAAGGCCAATGGAATCCTGGGCTCCATCAGCAGAGGGGTGGCAGCAGGGACAGGGAGGGGATTGTCCCTCTCTGCTCTGCCCTTGGGAGGCCCCAGCTGGAGTCCTGTGTCCAGAGCTGGGGCCCCCAATACAAGAAAGATGTGGAACTGTTGGAGAGGGGTCAGAGGAGCCACGAGGATGATGAGAGGGCTGGAGCACCTGCCCTACAAAGAGAGGCTGAGGGAGCTGGGCTTGTTCAGCCTGGAGAAGAGAAGGCTGCGGGGGGACCTCATTGCAGCCTGCCAGTCCCTGAAGGGAGCTGATAAGCAGGAGGGGATTCAGCTTTTTAAAAGAGCAGATAACGGCAGGACAAGGGGGAATGGACTAAAGCCAAAGGAGGGAAGGTTTAGATTAGATATTAGGGGGAAGTTTTTTACAGAGAGAGTGGTGAGGGGATGGAACAGTCTGCCCAGAGAAGTAGTGGATGCCCCATCCCTGGGGGTGTTCAAGGCCAGGTTGGATGGGGCCCTGGGCAACCTTGTGTAGCTCCAGGCCTGGAGGTTGGTGTCCCTGCCTGTGGCAGGGGGGTTGGAGCTCTCTGATCCTTGGGGTCCCTTCCAATCCATGCCATTCTATGATTCTATATTCTATGATCTGCATGGAGGATTTTCTGTGTTACAGAGGAGGCAAGTTTCCTAACAGGAATACACCAAGATGTGCAAGGCAATTGCTACATTTATAGCAAAGCCCTTAAACCATGGGAGCCGTATCAGAAACCAGTAAGAGCTGTGTGTCTATTAGGTAGTTTTTTGGTTGTGGGTTTGGGCATATCAGGTGGTGCCATCAGAGAGTCATGGCCAAAATGTTTTGTTTGCTTTTTCAAGCTTGGCTTTGTGCTAGCCAAACTTTTGTTTTTGTTAATTTTCTTTCCTCTGCAAAAGCTTTCCAGTGAAATTTGGAGTTGCACAACCTTGTGTAATGTTAGTCATTGGCTTGAGTAAATGAATAAGGTTATTTAACACTTCATACATACTGGGAAAAACTCCTCTGTGGCAGCATAGACTTGGCTTTGCTTTGTTGAAGTGACTAATACCTCCAGGTCTGGTCCGGTGAGGCCAAAACCAGGGTTACTGGAAAGCAGCTGTATCACATACCCAACATCATGTCAGGGTTTATGCACATTTTATGTCTGCTTGTAATAAAGTAAAATGTGTTCACACTGGTTGCCCCTTGTGTGAAGCTTTGTGGATTTGCCACTGGTGGCTTCATTTAAAACACCTTGTAAGAAAAAACCCAAACAACTCAGGAAAGATGGTGAAATGTGGCTTGTGCTTACTGGAGTTTGCTCACCAGGACCTAGGGAGGGATCACCAGAACCTGAGAGGCCGTTTGGTTAAATTGGATAAAGCATTTTTCATCAAATATGCTTCAAAGCCAGGAGGTACGTGCCTAAAATCTTGTGAGACCACCTACCCATTACACTCCATGTTTACTCTTGTAATTCCTATATAGGTGCTTGGATTTACAAACAATAATTAAACAAAAATCTCCAAATATAACCCTAAATATCACACTTGTCATCATAGAGCTGCAAGAGTTGACCACAATACAGAGAAATTTGACCTTCTAGCAAGTTCCTGTTTACTTGTTCTCCCCCTGCCATGCATCTTTTAATGGCTTTCACTGTCAGACAGTTTCTATTCTAATTTGGACTATATTGTGCCATCATCACTCTGTCCTGACTTACAGCCAGCCTAGCTATGGATTATGGGAGGGCTCTTCAGAAGTGACCGAGCTCCAATTAAAATCTCATCACTAAGATGCCTGATCCACAAGTGCATGGATTAAAATCACAGCAGGTGATTTCACTAACCCAAGCCTATTCCCAAATACTTTTTATTCTCCTGAATAGATTTGTCTTATCTTGTTGGCTTTCAAACTACCGTTTTTTTCTGGGGGAAAAAACACCCAAACCATTGTGCTTGCTGATATTTCCTCTGTTTACTTTCCATAACTTTAAAAGTTTCTTTGAAGATGTTGACAAAAATAGCTGTTTCTCAGTCCATGTAATTATTGAAAAAAGCATCCATTTTCTAAGTCTGCTAGGCTTTTGTTGTTGTTCTAGCTAGCATGCTTTTACCCATCCATAGCACTTTTGGTGTTATTCTGGAGGTAGCCTTGTCTGCTTTGAAAGACACATTAATTCTTACTCTGGATTCTCAACAATAATTTTATTACATAGGAAATTTCCTTATAGAAAGAAACGAGACGCTTGTTAAGGGATTACCTGGGCTGCAAAGTCAACAGCTTAGAAGCTATAAAATGCTAGAATAAAGCTCATTTTAGTTTCCTTATGCATTTTGAGATTAATAATATAAACATATATTCTCCATGATTTTTTAATATTCCTTCTGTGCTAACTAAGAGTTTCTGGTGCTACAGTTAGTGCAAACTTGGCTGTATTTTCCCAGGTCTGGGAGAAAGGGAACTTGTTTGGCTGTTAAAAGCCAGAGATATTTCTCCAAGCAGGAAAGGCATTAGGTCTTCCCACATGCAAGCAGTAGGTGATATTTTAGAGCATGCACAAAATATTTTCTCCAACCCATTTTGGCTCCCATTCATGTCCTTTGGAGAGATGTGCCTTATTTCAGACATTACAGCTTCATTTGAGGAAACTGGTAAAATCACCACTTTAAGAATAAACCCAACCCACCCCAGCCCAGGCAGTCATCCAGCACAATTATTTCATGCTGAATGGTTAAAGTTTGGCAAAGAAATGGAGAGCTGACATCCAGGGTGTATAATGGAGAGCGCTGGATGGGCATACGCAGTGATACAGATTCCTCCTCCCCCTGATAATACGAAATGTGAATGGACTTGAAACAGAGTCCCTGGGAGTTAAATGCCCTTTGGGGCTGTGGGTCAGTTGTGCCTGTGGAAACTGGGGTGTTTCCAGATGCAGAGGTGGAGGTATGGTGCTGTACATCTCAGAGGCTTGGGTATCTCGGTCACACAGATCCTGAACCTATGTGGATCCTAATCTCCTGCTCTGGTACCCTGTTGGGATTGAGCCCTTTGATACCTGCTTCACGATCTGTTTCGGTCACCTTCAAGAAGACAAACCTTTCTGTGAAAAGCCAAGAAGTATTGGCATGCTGCTGCCAGGGTAAAGGTACTTAAAATAATTATGCTCCAGAGAACAGAACTGGGAACATTTGTGGGGGAGAGACCAGAAGACTGCAGTAAAACTAACTGCTAAATAAAGAAACGTCATTAGACACCAGGACTAACCTTGGGTTGGCTGCCTTGCCTTTAACTCTGCAGACTGGAACAAAATATAAACAGGAAAGAGCAAAGAGTGCCCTGATAGAAGAGAAAAATGTCTTATTGTGTGTGTGTGTGTGCTGACAGCAAGTGACAGGTCACAAAAAAGCCCCATGTGACACCCCTCCAACTGTTAGATTGAGGCAGTGAAGCAAATGCAGAACTTCAGCCAGTGTGTCACAGCATGGCCAAGTGTAGTGCTTGGTACAACCGACTATGAGCACACTTAGTGTAGGCTGAACTGAGTCCCTATTAGAGGAAAGTGTGTCTGTCCGTTTGATTGAGGAGAAGACCACCTAATCGTACCCCTGTCTAAGTGTCACCAAGGCTTTTTGAGGAATTCTGACTTGGTTACATTCAGTGTGTGTGCTCTCCGTGCTCCAAGCAGCTGGCTGCTGCAGGAGAGGGTGCCTGATAATTGAGGCTTGAGTGCGGCGTAGGGCAAAATATTTTGGGAAATGTGGCTTGGCAAGAACTCAAGGTCTTCCAACAAGTTGTCATTGACTTCATCTCTGTTGTGATTGCAGAATGACCTGTGTTTCCTCGTTCAGTGTAAATTCTAATTTCAAGTACAGCTGCCAGGATGAAGAATTTAAGGCATGCTCATGCAAATACCTTAACAAAAATAATTTCCCAGATCTAGCTGGAGAATTATGAAATAATAATGAAGAATATTATGCATTCAGTTTAATAGTAGATGAATGTAAATTAAATCTTTAGAGATTCACCCACTGATTCTGATCTGGGGATTCTTTTTTTTGCTTTGATTTTAAAATTGCACTTATCCATAAACCCTAGGAGCATGCAAAAATAACAATGATTACAGCCTGTACAAAATAAATTAGCAAGAAATTCTTACTCCCCTCTAATTAATTCCCTAACAAAGGCAGAGTAGATAACTATGCCCTAAACTCACCTATATTTACAAGGTAAACAGCAAATGGAGGTAATAAGGTAAATTAAAATACAGCAGCAGCAGGTGAAGTGAAATGGGCTGTGGGAGGATGGAGTGAGTGTTCTCTGATGAGAGGAATTGTTCTTCTGCTGGTGCAGCACAGGGAGCAGAATGCGGCCACTGAGAGCTGCTGCCGAGTTACTGCCCTAGGATCTGCGTGCTTTGGAAGAGCCAAACCGTGATTTATACCCACTGAAATGATTCTCATCTGTTTGGCTGCATGTGGACAGCTTCAGCTGGTATTGTTTGTTTACTGCATCCTCCTGGAGAGGAGCAAACTGTCGAGGACCCATCCGGGAAAAGCTTTTCTTTCCCTACGTGCAGGTCCTGCCTTTTCTGGAAGCTTAATTCTTCTTTGGGATAAAGCTCCCCAGAATTTCTTGGAGTATCAAGATCTACAAAAATAGACCACTTATGAATTAGTATTTAGTGAATTAGCCTCTTCTCTCTCCTGTGGTAGCTTTTATCTATAAAGCTTGAATAGTGGTTGGAATGGTGCAACATCAAGGATTTAGCTGTAAATAAATATGATTCCTTTAAGTATTAACTATAGGAAAAGATTTTCTTGTGGTAGTTCTATGGTTTTGGATATTCTTTAGTGCATGCATTATTTTCATATTCAGAAACATGTCAAACTCCATTTCTGAAAGTGATTTTTTTGTCTTTAGTTATCTAAAAAAAATAGTCCTAATCTTGCTCATACTTACTGAAATCTATATAGCTCAGCTCTTATTTCTTTGTAGATTGAATAGTTCCTCTTCCTCTCAACTGATTAGACAATGTGTATATTTATAGGCAATAATCATACCCCTCTTAGCCTTGCTCTTGCTGTTCTGTGGAAGCCAGACCCTTTTAGTCTTCTCTAATGCGTGCTCCCAATTCTGCAATTGCTTTTGAAACCCTCTCTATACCTTCTTCAAGTTAAATTCACCTCTGAGTACTGGTGCCCAGAGTTTTGGATGATGTTGTGTCAGTTCTGGCCCGTGTAATTAATCAAAATTCAGGCAGAGATGATCTTCAGAGCTTCCTGTGCCAAGAAAAAAAATAAACCATCATTAGATATGATCTGGTTGGCAAGCTCATGCGGTCTCTGGTTTTGTTGTTTTACCTTCACATTGTTATACTCTTCTGATCATCTGATCTGAGGCTTTGCCTTTCAGACTAAGGCGCCTATAGCTGCTGGGGTCATTTCCCCTTCTTCCCATTTTCTAAAACATAGATGTTTTAGGTTTTCTCCAGGTCTGGTGTGGATTAGCTGTAAGATCAGGATGATTTATTGAGAGCCTCGTCGAGAAGTCTTTACGCAGTGATAACAAGATACTCTAGTGAAATAACTTATCCCAAGAGACTTGATTCTTTTGGGTTTTTTTGAGGACAGATCTTGTCAATGTGCCTGTTAGTGCAGCTTCAGCTTTAAATGCAGCCCAGAAACCAAACCTTGGACGTTTGGAACCATGAAGTGCCTGTATTTACAAAGGTCAGTTTGCGAGTTTTCAGCTGTTGCCTTTAGTGCTTAAGCATCATGTTATAACTGGAGTCTCCAGTTGGAAGTGCGCCTGGGCTGTGGATTTCCCAGTTCAGTAACACGTGCCAGCATGAGGACTTGGCAGGATTATACACTGTGCTTCTGTAGAGTTTTCTCTTCTCATCCTTTTACCTTATCCCTCCATGGAAGTCACAGACGTGTAAGTAGGGCATGTAGTGCTATGTTGAGCCTTAACCTTAAAACTACTTGTGCTATGCAGGGAGCCGAGTAATTCTGAGTTTCTAATCTCCTATTTTTGTTAAATTTGGATGTATGAGAAGTCAAAAGCTCTGGGCTTTTCTAAAAACATATATTCAAAGCCACAAATATGTTGGTATTTTTTTGGCTGCATCAAAGTTACACTGTGTGAGTAGAAAAGGACTTCTGTAGAAGTTCAAAGGACTTGATCTCGTTCAGTCTTGGAAAAGCCTTCAGTTGATCAACAGGAGGCTTGCCCGAGGAGGAGCTGCAAGGTCTGGCGTGGTGGTGAAGCGGGGCAGTAGGTGGGAGCTGCACAGTGCCCCTTCCACCAGAGGTGAGTGTCTCTGCTCCAGCTGCTTGCTGTTTGGGAACACTGCTGAAAATAATACACTTACTTCAAGAGAAAAAACCACCACAGTGGTCTTAGGTAGTCTGTGATCCCTTGTCAGCGTGGAATAATGGCACCTGCAAAATATGATATGGCCCTTTCTGAGAAGGTGTTTAATCATCATAATCACACATGATTATGACTTTTGATATGAAAAGAGAAGTTTCTTAATAGAAATGCTGCTTTTTTAATCTGTTCCTTAAAACTTCAATTCACTTGACTTCTCCGTGTGACTCTAAAGCCAAGAATTGCCAGGTTATTCCCAGCTATGTGAATAAAAGTCAAGTACCATTATGAAGGCTGCCTACGACCTTGTGTTTTCCTTTGAGCCAGGTCCTCCCCCAGCTCTTTCTGCTACAGAATATGGCCACACCTCATCAGTTCTCCTTTTGCTCCTGTTGTTCCCAGTTGTGTGAGTGGGACGAGCAGCTCCATGAGAGCTGTTTTAGCAGAACCAAAGCGATTCCAACCAGTAGATCAGAGGTGTTTGCATTCTGCAGCTCCCACTGCCAGCTGCAAGAAAGCCAAGTTCTTTGGATGACAAACTTCTAGTTTTGAGTGGTGGGGGTGCTTGCATTGCCCTGACCTTGAGACAAGCTTCTGTCGGTGTAGGAATTCCCGTTGCAGCGTAGCATGGTGGTATGCAGCTTCTGGAGGAGGCTCGGATGAGCTTCTTGAAACACTTAAAACAAGAAAGTAGCTATACAGCTTGGCTGCAGCTGACTGGCCACATGAAGTATCATGTTCTAATGGGAAACTCAGTGACCAGGAACCCGTTTCTAGCTCTGCCAGGATCTGAATTCTCACTTGGTTTGTGGCACATACCTTGCAACCAGAGTTGTCTGTGCACCAGCTTCTTCAAAACCATCTAACAAGCTCGTATCCATCTCTGTAGCTCCAGGGCATGCTGCCTTACCTGGAAAGATAGTAGTTAAAGTTCACAGCCAAGGCAGCAATGTGGTACATAAACTGCGTGCTAATGGGGGTGGGACCAAGATACAGAGATGCTTTTCCAGCTTTGCCACTATTTTTCTCTGTCCTGCTAGGAGTTCTTCACGTAGCTATTTCTCACTTCATGCACTGATTGTTGTGTGTGTTTAGGCTGTAAGGTTATGGGTTGTGGCACAGGTTTGTGGAGTATATCCCAATACTCTGACTAACAAGGGAAGTAATTGTTTTTGCATGTCAAGCTGAACTTAGGTCAGATCATGCACTGGTGACTTTGGGCAGAAGCTGTAGCTTTGGGCATGGCTGAGAAGGGAGCAAACTTAGAGTTTTATCTGTTATTGGGGATTTTTTTTGTTTGTCCAGGGTATTACTTTTAAAATCTCAGATGATTGTTGATCAGAACACTGAGACTTCGGTGTGTCCTTCACCCATTTACACCAGTCAGCTTGCTGAGATGAAGCCAGGTAGCTAATCATAGAATCATAGAATGGTCTGGGTTGGAAGGGACCCCATGGATCATAGAGCTCCAACCCCCCTGCCACAGGCAGGGACACCAACCTCCAGGCCTGGATCTACACACGGTTGCCCAGGGCCCCATCCAACCTGCCCTTGAACACCCCCAGGGACGGGGCATCCACTACTTCTCTGGGCAGCCTGTTCCAGCCCCTCACCACTCTTTCTGTAAAAAAACTTCCCCCTAATATCTAATCTAAACCTTCCTTCCTTTAGTTTTAATCCATCCCCTTTGTCCTGCCATTATCTACCCTTTTAAAAAGTTTAATCCCCTCCTGCTTATCAGCTCCCTTCAGGGACTGGCAGGCTGCAATGAGGTCCCCCCGCAGCCTTCTCTTCTCCAGGCTGAACCAGCCCAGCTCTCTCAGCCTCTCTTTGTAGGGCAGGTGCTCCAGCCCTCTAATATCTTTGTGGCTCCTCTGACCCCTCTCCAACAGCCCCACATCTTTCTTGTATTGGGGGCCCCAGATCTGGACACAGGACTCCATCGAGTACACCTCGATGTGTTCTGCTGCTTCTTTGTACTAAGACTTGCATTGCGACCTCTCTGTGCCAATCTCAACTGCTTAGCCACAGCATCTGTAAATCCAAGTAAATGAAATTTCCTTATTGAAGCAGCAAAGAACCGTATGCATAGATGCAGAAGACTTGTTTTGCTTTCATTATTAAAAGGGTACTTAGCAGGAAAATTTCTTCTCATTTTTTTCACTAATAGCCCAGTGCTTCATAGAAACAGCAGACTATTTTCCATATGCTAGGAAATGTTGCTGCTGTTGTGTCTCCAGGGATACATTGAGAGACTGAGTGCTATTAGGATAGCAAAAACTTTTCAGTTTGTGGCTTACTCTTCTACCAGAGTGCTTGTAAGGGCCTTGCAGTAGGGATGTCATGTAACCTGCACTTCAAGAAGAACCTCCAGGCAAAGAAAACAAACAAGGTATTTGAAGCTTATTCCCAGAGCAGTTGAGTCAAACAGTAAGTAGTACTAGTTCTTGCACTGCAGGTGCTGAGGTCCTCCAGTTCTTTTTAGGAACAGTTAATGACCTCCTGATAAAGCTTAGCTTATTTGTGAATAACCTGTTCTGGGTGGTAAGAAGACATTCTGTTCAAGTGGTTTTTTTGAAAGAAATCCATTTCATGTGAAACCAAACTCCTTGAAATTGTTTGCTTTTGGAGATCATCCACCATCCAGTTACAGCTGATGTCATTGTAATCAGCTTTAGGTGGTTTAAGCAAGAGTGGTGGGAAAGCCACCCGAGGAACCTGGTGTAACGGGGTCCCAGATGTATCACTCCTTGTCTAACGAACTACATCTATTTACTTGTAGGATGCAGAACAGGAGAGGGTGAGGAAGCAATTCTCTGGCTTGGAATTCACTGGGCAGGTGGGACAGTGGGGGCCAAAGCTGTACTCTGAATTAGATGAAGCACTAACATTAACCATTCTCTTGCCTGAATTGGGGCTGAATGCCACGAGGTGCAAAGAGAGCAAGTCTCTGCCTGGGATATTTGGCTAGAAATTTTAGTCCAGATTTAAGGTGCTCTGGTGATCAAAGCAATGTTTAAAATCATCTCCTCTTGTTGGCCAAGCTGCTGCTCCAAGAGGAGCACATCTACCTTTTTCATTCCATCTTCATTGCTCCCTGCCTCAGGGGATGCCTCTTAGCACTGTAGGTAGCAGAAGAAATGGCTGAGCACCTCCACCAAATCCGTGGGGAGATGTAGCCCTGATGATGACAAACAGCTCCCCGCTTAATACCCAAGAGAGACAGGTCCAGGAGTGGAACTTCCTCTGCATGTGTGGTGAAACATGCCCGTGCCTTGAGCAGTCCTGAAGTGGATGGGGCTGCAGTGATCTGCCAGTGTTTATTGGCCACAAAGGAAGAACTTGAAACTAAGTGATTTTGAGTGAAGTAGCAGAGGCAGCAAAGTGTTTTCTGTCTCAGGACCAGCTCTACCTCTTGCTCTTTTTTTACCTTTTGGGTGCCAAGGTGGTGGAGTTGTTTCAGGCTTTGGATTTTGTGATAGGTGTTTAGGAGACAGAGAATTCAAGAATTGCTTTAACCGAGTTTAAACACACAAGAAGTTTGAATGAAATCTTGAGAAGCCTGTGGCTAATCTAGAAATACATGTTTGGTTTAACCTGAGCATTTCTTCCATCATTTGAATGCTTAGCAGTTGCTTCTTCATACCTAGGTGAGGCACCTGCAAGGAGCTAGAAGAGGTCTGGTTGTTTTGGGCAAATGGTGAGCTATAGCATTAATTTAGCTATTAAGAAGGGTTAGGTGGGAAGGCAATAAAATATCCTGAACTTCTGAAGAACAGCTTTCTGGAGGAAAAGACTTTGCTGTTGTCATGGAGAAGTCTACCATTGAGTTGAGGGCGAACGTGCTGCTTGCTTATTGACAGAGCAGATGATTTTGGTGCCCGATTGGTTGAATTGTGTGATGCCAGGAGGAAACATGGGAACAGTTTTCCTTTGGCATGAGGAGACAAATCGCTGCATTTCATTAAATCTATTCTTAATGATATTTCATTCGGTTTATTCTTAGTGATAGCAAGAGCAAATTGGTATGGTTTTAATTGTGGGACACAGGGGGAAAGGGCCAGCCTCTTCTCACTGGCCTGTGGGGACAGGACAAGGGGCGATGGCCTCAAGTTGGAGCACAGGAAGTTCTGCACCAACATGGGGAAGAACTTTTTCACAATGAGGGGGACAGAGCCCTGGGACAGGCTGCCCAGGGGGGTGTGGAGATATTCAAGACCCATCTGGACGCCAACCTGTGTGACCTGTCCTAGGGAACCTGCTTTGGCAGGGGGGTTGGACTCGATCTCTGGCAGTCCCTTCCAACCCCTATGATTCTGTGATTAACGGGGGGATTATATAGGAGATCCCCTAGCTGTGACAGCAGCCTTCCTAACGTAGCACTAAGTGTTTGCTCTTGCTGGAGAGAATGTCAGTCCTGGAGTAATCTGAGTGCTTCTAATTGATCAGCATGCTGTCAAAGTCTGAAAGACTCTGAGGTGCGCTCTGTAAATGGCTGAAAATTGCTCAGTTTGCATATATATTTACTCTGAATCTATAGGGTCAGATACTTCTTTCATGTACCTTGTAATTCCTCCTGATTGGATTCAAATGCTGCTCTTAATATTTTCTTTCTAGTGTGCTGTAAGTAAAATAGTCTTTTGTGTCTTTATTTTAAAGAACAATTTTAAAATGCAGAATAAAAGTAATATAACCTTGAACTGCTTCTTTTTTTTTTTTTTTTTTCTTTATGCTTTCACATTCAGGAAATGTCAAATGGAGCCTTTCTGTGTTAAAGAAACATTTTTATTATGATTAACTGTTCCCAAAAGATGTTGTTCGAGTCTCCATTTGAAGTTTGTTTCAGCAAAATGGCCTTTTCCCTTTGAAAACTTTCCCCAGCTGTTGCCATTCAGTAGCACTGAGTGGTGCCTGTTTACAAATCCAGCTTCGTTTTTCAGAGTTTGCTGTGCCAGCACCACAGCAGACAAACTTTGAAGGCAATGTTGTGTCTTCTATTGGCTTGACTGGCAATATTTATAAGAACTAGATAAGCTGTCAGGCACACAGTTTCCTCTTCAGATTTGAAACCAGAAGCAACAAGATTACCAAGCTAAGTGGAAAACGGGTTTTTAGAGTTTAATTAGTTGTGGTTGACTGCAGACTGAGCATGAGCCAGCAGTGTGCCCAGGTGGCCAAGAAGGCCAACGGCATCCTGGCTTGTATCAGACACAGTGTGGCCAGCGGGTCTAGGGAGGTGATTGTGCCCCTGTACTCAGCATTGGTGAGGCTGCACCTCGAGTGCTGGGTCCAGTTCTGGGCTCCTCACCATAAGAAGGATATCAAGGTCCTGGAGTGAGTCCAGAGAAGGGCAGCCAGGCTGGGGAAGGGGCTGGAGAGCAAATCTTTTAAGGAGTGGCTGAGGGAGCTGGGGGTGTTCAGCCTGGAGAAGAGGAGGCTGAAGGGAGACCCTATCACTGCCTGCAATTACCTGAAAGGAGATTGTAGAGAGGTGGGCGATGGTCTCTTCAGCCAGGTGACAGGAGATGGGACAAGGGGAAATAGCACTAAGCTGTGCCAGGGCAGGGTCAGATCAGATGTTAGGAAAAATTATTCACTGAAAGAGTTGTCGGGTTATGGAACAGGCTGCCCAGAGAGGGGGGTGAGTCACCTTCCCTGGGTGTGTTTAAAAGATGGGTAGATAAGGTTCTTAGAGGTATGGTTTAGCAGAGGACAGGTATGGTTGGACTCGATCTTAAAGGTCTTTTCCAACCTTGTGATTCTGTGCATCACTGAGACTGTATCCCTAAACACCAGTGACCACAGCAACGTGCCCGTGAGAACTGTGCTCCACAGTAGCTGGCAGCATGCAGCAGTGTCTCATACAATGGGGGAAAAGCAACATCTGACCAGAGGGATGTGGAAATGGAGGTTGAACAAACCTGAGTCAGAGCAATATATGACTGCTCACAGCAAGTACTTGGATCAAAAGTGGAATTACTGTTCTTAGGGATGTAAGTAAAGTAACTAGATATCTGGACTGGCAAAACCGTGCAGCTTTTGGGGCACACCTGCTTTTGCTATGTCTCCTTGACATAGTTATTATGAAATTCAGTAGGACACTTGATCCTGCTCTCAGCCCTCTGTGCCACCGATGGCTCTTCAGCAGAGCTCTCCAGTGGGATCCGTAAGGAATCCTGCTTTGTAGCTGGGGTTACGTCAGGAGCAAGTTCCCAAGACACTGTGATTCACTTGGCATCACGTGGGCAGTTGAAAATAAGAGCGAGCCAGATCCTCAGCTGGTATAAATTGGTGTTACTATATTAAATTCAGATGGACCTAATTACAAGTGTTCAGTCACTGAGGGTTGCGCAGTCTGTCACTTCTGAGAGGATGTGCTGGCCCATAAAAGTGAGGTTGCCCAATCGAGCCCTATATGAATGTGTCTCTGTCTCAGCTGCTAATTGAAAACAAATAGGGATTAATAATTCACTTCTCCAGAATTTCTGTGTTATAAATTACAGGGGGGGATCTACCACTTGCATTAAGAGATGGCACTCTATTGCAAGAGTAATGAACCCCAATAGCAATGTCTGGAGGTCTCTAAACCAGGAAAAGTTGGATTTGCAGAGGTTTGCTTTATTTATTTATTTGTTTTCCTTTTTTTTTTCCCCTCAGTTGCTATGGCTTTCATGCCTTGTGCAGCACAGAGGGCAGTTTCCAAGCCGGAGGAAGTCAGTAGCAGAACCACTGTTGACTTAAATGAAGGAGGGCTTGGGCTGCTTTGCTGCACAGGAGATGGGGCATTTTTCTGCCCAGTCCTTCAGCTATTATCCCTTTACAAAAGTCTGCCTGCATTTTGCAGTCGGGAAATAGGAAATTGTCTTTCCTCCCATTTGGGAGGAAGTTGCTCTCTGTCCTCGTAATGAGTTGTTTGAAAGATGAAAGCAAGTGCCTGGGGGTCAGGGAATTCCAGGAGGCTTGGTATTTTTGAACCAAAGAACTTCTAAGAAATGGCACATTATGAATTCTGATTTATCCAAGTTCCCTTGAACGCTGCCCTCAGAGGCACTTACCTGGATGCATATCCTGATCTCAGCTGCTTTATTTAGAGCATAGGTTACAGCAGCTATGGGGCTACAACTTCAGGAGCCCTGAGCGTGCAGATCAGCTGTGCTTAGGGAAGCAGGACCGTTCCTTTCTGGAATCTGATGGTGGCTAAGACTTTGGACTTTATCTTCCTGTGGCTTCCATAATTACTGCCTAGGAGAGAATCCCCCCTAATTAAACAGTCTCTTCAAGTAGAGATGTAAAGGATTATAGGGATAGGGTTATAAAACCTGCTTTCTGTACCAGAGAGGTAACAGAGCAGCGAGACCATAAGATGAATGTTTAGGGGTCAGCCTTTCCTACAGCCATGCCAGCTGGTCTTCTCAAAGCAGCCCCACAACATTCCAGTCTTCCACTAGTCATCTTTGCCTGTCCTAGCTAGGTCCTTAGGCTATGGTGTTTTCTGCAGGTGGATTGGTGGCACGCAAGCGGCTTGAAAGTAGCAGTCAGAACTCCCAAACAACCCAACAGCCCTCATCTTCCTCCAGCTGTTCAGGTTCCTTGCGCTGCCCTTGGGGTGTCTAGACATTGCCCTTTCTTTTTCTGTGTCTCTAATGTGTGTTACTCCATTTTAAAAAGGTCTTTTGATGTTTCTTTTATGGGAGGTCTAGTTGCACTTTTGTAAGTGAATAAATGATTAATTGCATTTGTTTGGGCTTTTTTTTAAAGCTAAAATGCCAGACCAGCCCAACCAAAAGCCCCTTCTGAAATTCACTGGGTGTGGCTCAGCATCCTTGCTTAATATCCATTTTTCTTCAGCATCTTTCCTTTCTCTCATGTGTTTGCTGTTCAAGCCTTTATTTTTAGCACTTGTCAACCCTTTCAGCTGGCAAAATCTTATTTTTCTGACATGCTCTGCATGTGCCCGTAGCTTCTGTAAAGCATTTCACAGTGGGTCAGAGACTGCTTTGGGGCGTGAGTGATATTTATTGCAGTAAATATCTACCCTGGCTTCTTACCCTGAAGGCCACGTTCTTGTCTGGAAGCAGCAAACCTGGGCACCCCCACCCTTGCTGAGCACGTGGTGCACAGATGCAAAGTGCTGTCATCTCCATACTTGCTCCGTGTGTTTGCTCGGCATGGTTTCTGCCTGCCTCTGCCCTGCCTTGCTTCTGTTTGCTTGATGCCCATGGAATATCCCAGCTCTCCACCCTGGTTTTCTTTTCCATTTCTTGGCTTTTGTGCAGCATTGTCTGGTCTCTTCCCCATAATTACATCATGACTCTTGTGTTTCCCACCTTAGTTCTTGCTCTGAGTGTGATAAACCTGAATGTAGCTCTGCCATATTTCACTGTTCTACAGTATATATTCTACAATGGAGTGACTGCATCAGTGGACAAGGGCAGAGCTACAGCTGTCATCTGTCTGGATTTCTGCAAGGCCTTTGACACAGTCCCCCACCAAATCCTTCTCTCTAAGTTGGAGAGATAGGGAGTTGATGGGTGGACTGTTCAGTGGATAAGGAATTGGCTGGATGGTCGCATCCAGAGGGTGGTGGTCAGTGGCTCCAAATCCAGATGGAAGATGGTGACAAGCAGTGTTCCTCAGGGGACTGTGCTGGCACTGGTGGTGTTTAATATATTTATTAAAGATAGAGACAGTGGGATTGAGTTCACCCTCAGTAAATTTGTTGATGGCACCAAGCTGGGTTGTGAGGTTAATGTACCGGAGGGGATGGGATGCCATCCAGAGGGACTGGAGCACTCCTGAGCTGGAACAGGGTCAGCTGTAGACAAACGTTTATGTACAGTGCTCAGCCACCCGTGTGAGAGACTGCTGCATGGTCAGAAGTGTGCCTATGTCCATATGCCTTGTGTAATGGTGTAGCTGGGCTTATTCCCAAAGGAGGCTTATAAAATACCACCTTTTACAACCCTGCCTATGGTTCTTCCTAATCCCTGCAAGTTGTGATACCCTTGTCTTTTTTTAGGCAAATAAAACCAAAAAGTAACGTTCTCAAAAGTGCAGATTTCAGCTAAAGAGGCTAGATGAAGAGGGGAAAAAAAATGTGAATTCAGCAGGTACTAGAACAGAATTGGGATTGATACGGGGGGGATGTGATGAGCTTACGGTGGTGTGAAAATCTGGTGGTAGAATTCATGTGTTACTAGACAGCAAAGGTCTACAAGAGCTGTACAGGATTGTGTCCCTTAAAATGGAAAAGAAAGAAGAATACCAAGTAACTCATGGCCAAATAACATGACCATGAGAAAATGTTTCTTTTCTCCTTGGAATTAAAACCAATTAAACATAATGGCTTTGTCTAGCACAGAGATGGCAGGTTCTCTGGCAAGGATCTGCAGTTACTACTGGAAGGCTGCAGTGCATTGAACTGGTGTACCTCTAACTGCAGTGTTGTCATGTGTGTAAGTACTAAGAGTACTTCTGCTCCCCACCAAGATCTTCCCCACCACCAAAGACCCTTGCTGACTCCCAAACCCATTCCTCATGATCCCAGCTTTATTTCCTCCATGGCTTAACCAGCCATGACAAAGTATGCCAGCTGCAGACGGGATTAGATGCTGCTGATCATTCCTCTGAAGAAGAGAGAAAGCCCAGTTGGGTGGGTGTTTCACCCAACTGACACTTTTGCCAGAGTACCTGACACTGGACACCAACGTAGCCTACTAGAAACGTAGCTCCATACTCAGTGCATTGCTCACTCTCACTCCTTCAGTCATTGGAGGCAAAGAAATGATAGTACTCTTAGGCTGTATTTAATATGTAACAGGGTCAGGCTAGCATGGGCTATCAGTCCAAACGTGAGTGTAAATGAGGCAGGCAGTATGAAGACGTGCTTTCAGATTGTCAAGTAATGCTAAATCAGATCAGGTGTTCTTGCCTTATCTTGCGGGACAGTTGGTGTTGCTACTGGCAAAACACACACAATGCCGCATGGATGTGTGTGCTTGCAAGGGAGCTGGCAGCTGTCATCATGCTACTCTTGTCCCAGCATCCTTCCTCCCTCCCAGTGCTCCCTGCCCATGAATATTAAGGCGTTTGAGAAAGAACCAACATGGCAACATCCAAAATGCCCCGTGGCAGCATGAGAATTGGGGGAAATTATGTTGGCCAAAGGCTCTAATTTGCTGTGTGTTTGGAGAGGTGAATGATGAGTTGTGGCTGCCCCTGGATTCCTGGCAGCATTCAAGGCCAGGTTAGATGGGGCTTTGGGCAGCCTGTGATAGCGGAGGGTGTCCCTGCCCATGGCAGGGGGTTAGGACTGAATGGGCTTTGAGGTCCTTCCAACCCAAACCAGGCTGTGCTCATGCTCCATGCTGATTGCAGAGGGATGAGCACTGAGCTGGCACTGGCAGGCGCACCCAGGGTGCTTGTGTACTCGGCTCAGTCCCCATCCCTCCCATGCTGCCAGGCAGGGTGGGGACTCAGAAGGTTACCAGGGAAAAGAGATCAATTCTTCACCTTACCCACATGTGTGTGGGGGACAGGGATTTGCCTAACAGAAACTGTCAGTACGTGCCAGTTCGGTTCCAAGTACAGCATATATTGTATAACCCACGACTCCAGAGGAACGTATGAACTATGCCATGCTTGTCAAACTGTACGTGGTTTTTACCGAGCAGCAGTCACTAAAATTCTGGGAGCTTGTTATCATTGTAAATACAACACTTCCTAGGTTTTATGTGCACTTTTCAAAATGTTCTGGCAATAATAAAGTAGGTTTTGTATTGCAGAGGCAGGGTTCTCTGTTTGAATTGCCTTTCTCACGCTGTGGCTAGTAGCAAAATGCTGAAGTTCTATTAAAAAGGAAAAAAAAAAGTGCAGCAGCTGGTATTTAGTGATTGAGAAAATAAGCTTAACTCACAGGGCTTCTATATGTTCTGTATATCATAAGAGACCTGCACGTTTTTAAGGAAAACAAGTTATGTGTCTGAGGTCTTAGTATTGCTATTAGAACAGCTTCAGGGTAACACAGCTCTCCTTAGAACTGTTACCAGTTTGGCCTGACATCACTGTAAACTGGTGAAGCCCTGACCGGTGTGGGGAGTAGGATGCTGTTAACACACCAAGGCTTTTTGACTAATGTTAGAATTAATTGTGTCACAATTTTTCCTTCTAGGAGACAGAGCTGCTGGATATCAGCCTTGTCAAAGATGCCAGATGCGGAAAACATGCCAGAGCTCCCAAGGTAGGAATTTTTGTCTGTGCACTCACATGTTGCATCGATGACCTAGATAAAATAGAATGGGAATTATATCCAAGAACTTGGAAAAAAAAAATAAATAAAAGTTCCTTTAGCCAGTGAGAAATACATTGCCTGTGTAACAGGGTTTTTGAGAAGTGTTGAGCCGTTGTTGTGTGATTCTGTATGTAAGGTTCTGCTGGCAGCAAGGGAACAAAATCGGCGTTTGTTGAGGTAAATTCTACACCAGCTCCTGGCTTCTCTGCTGGCAAGGGATCTGATAGTTGTTTAGGTCCATGTTGCAGTTTGTGCTGCCTGTTTTCCTCTTTCAGTGCCTCTTGAGGCCAGGTAGAGTTTTTTGGGGTTTTTTTTTTTGGTAAAAGCTGTCATAAGCGAGGTCAGGGTGTCGGCTCCCCTAGGCCTGCTCTGATGTACTGCTCTGCTGTCTCTAAAGACAGTAAGTTCCAGATATGTGCTCTCTCTGGTGGTTTTGTTTGGACAGAAACTACACATCAGAGAGAAAAAACCCAAAGCACTTGGCTCTGGAAGCGAGATAGAGCCTCAGGGAATACCAGGAGCAGCAGGAATAAAGGGAATCTCCTTAGGGGCCCTAGAGTGTGGCCTCGCTGCTGCTTAGCCACACTTGAACCCGTGGGGTTCAAGCAGCCCAAAGGAATGCTCCTCCTGCTCCCGTCTCCGGGGAGGAAAACGTCTGGGTCTGGATGGCTGTGGTTTCCTGGAGTGTCCTGCTGGGCTGCCTCTCCCTAGCACCCACCCTGGGTGAAGGCAAGGCCTCCCAGGCTCCTCAGCCCCTTGAGAGCAGGCGTTAGGAATGGAAAAGGTTGTTTCTCTGTGCCAGAATGCGATTGCAGTTATCTCTGAACAGACTATTCAAATTGGGTTTTCAAAGCTTTCCATGTAGTGCTGGCAGCATTTTAAAGGCTGAGTTATAATTGAAATGCAACAGAAGTACTTTATGACATCCACATTAATACCAAATGAGTTCACCATGATTAATGGTTCTATGATGAATAGCAATAAAGTAGTAACAATGGCTAGAACATTATTTTAAAATGCTACCCGCTTTACAGAGGACATTCATGTTCTTCTAACAAAATGTTTTTAGCTGAAATTTATGCATAGCTATTGCCTTGGTGACTTTTATTTATTAGGTTACATAAAGGCTGTTTTTGTTCCAACGTGTAACGGATTTGACAGCAGTGGCATTAAATGAAGGGTATGAAAAAATCCTGACTTTTCGGGTGGTGAAATGCACCACCTGTGTGAGTGAGTTTGCTTTTTGTCAGCGATTTCTGCGTGGGCAGAATGAAAACAGCACCTGGGTTGGCTGTTGATGGGGATCTTGCGAGGGGTGTGAAACAAAATGCTTGTTCTGGGGCTGGTTGTGTCGGGTGTGCTTTGATCCACGTCGTGGGGCTGAGAGAAGGAGTGCTGACTGCAGGTGAGCGAGCCTTGCAGGAGCCTGTTTGTGTCATGTCCGTGGAAGATCTAAAACTCACACAGCAGCGGGATTGCTTGGCTCAAAGTCAAGTGGTGGCAGCTTGTGATTGCATAGAGGTTTCTAGTAAAACCCCTGGTGTATCGGTTGGAGAGAGCAGCACCGTGTTTGCATGGTACTTGCCAAAATCTTTAGCTTCTCAGAGGCTTTTTTCCCTAGCTCTGCTTTCAACCCTCACACTTAGGTGAACAGAAGCAATGAGGGATGGTTTGGGGTAGTTCCTGTGTGGGAAAGCAAGCTTCCCTCAGGTAGCACACAAAAAACTCATTCATTCAGAATCTGCTGGTTGCATGGTAAAAGTGTGATGCACATGATGATGATGATGATGATGTTGTGATGGGGAGAGCAAGCTGTGTCCAGCAGAATGGCTTTGCTGTGGTTTACTGGTACCTGTAGAGCCTCCTGCCCTGTACGTAACACAGCCTGTGGTATAAGCTGCAGACTTGGAGCAGAGTTTAGCTGTCTCAGCAAGAAATAACTTCTTACTGCCATGGTACCACTTAACAGAGGTTTATTAGCTATCCCAGAAGTTAATCTCTCATGATCTGGTGGGATCATCGTGGACTTGGGAGCTTGCTTCTCATAGAAGCCTTGGCAGATGGAAAGGACGACATGCCGGTGTGCACTGAAGCATCTTTTACTGTCAAACAAGAGATTTAGGTGATTTGGACAATTCTTATACTGCATTAGAGGACTTCTTTGAGTTCATGCAAATTTTAAAATCTATTTTCAGAAGTCTGAGTGGAAATCATCTGTGGGTTGTCACTAAACACTTAAGTCAATGTCAATCTTTAAACCACTTTTAGTATATTTCTGATCTAGTGCTACCTTTTGATAGAAATAAGTGTCATATTTAATAAGCCTTGACTTTTCAATTAAATAAAAGCTGTATTCAGTCTTTTATTTGTATAGTAAACTAAATTTCAGTGGGATTAACGACACCCTTAGTAAGCTACCCAAACCTGTTCGGTGTGCTGTTACAGAAGACCGTCAAGGAGCAACGATTTTAGAGGACTCCAAGCTGTCACAGTCACCAAAATCTCTTTCTTCCCCACCACCATCTGGAATACACCGTTTCTACCCCATATGCTGCCACATCCACCAGCGGGGATGGTTATTTGGTAGCTTCATTAATCTGCCAAGCTCTTGGTCTTTTTGATGGCTAGAAAGAGAGCATGTTCTTGTGCTGCGTTCAGTGTACCCTCTGTACAGCCATCAGCATTCTGAATTTCCAGATAAAGAGAAACAGGAGCTTTCAGGTTGTTTCTCTTTCAGCCTTGTCAGTTGACATTTGCTTTTCACAATATTTTTCCATGAGTCCAGACATACATATTTTGTTACTAGTGTAGTATATTTGTTGTTGCATTTTGTTTGTAGTCATTAGCATAAGAATAAAAAAAAAACCCCAAACCCCTTTTTATTCTGGAGGGGTGTTTGTTGCTGCAGGATAAATAGCCCAATGCTTTGGTTTTATTTAGAAGGCATTGTACATTTATTTTTTTAAAATCCTATTTCACAGCGCCCCTAAATGAATTGAAAATGTGTTAATGTCTTGTTCCAGAGCTGTTTGTTTCTGGGTTTCTCACACAGGAGGTCTGGTTGCTTTCTCCATTCCCTATTATGTTTCATCTCAAAAGTTCCCTTGAAGCCACAAAAGTGCTGCGGCGTTCACCCTGCCCTTGTCACACTGAGGCAGCGTGAGGAATGAGCTTGAGGTCTCCTCAGAGTTCATATGTTAGCACTGGGCTGGAGCTCTCTGCTTGGCATTTGGAGTGCAAAACCCCTTCTTCTCCAGCTTCTGCTCTGTGACGAGTCAGGTCTCTTGAAACCTCTCTCCTGCTCTTCCTGTTCCCTGGAGACTTGAGAACCAAGCACCAACATGATTCCTGGCCGTGAGAGCAGTGTATGGGAGTAGCTCAGGCATCCCCTGAGCAGACCTCAGGGATAGTGATGCCTAATGGCAGGCAAAGGAAATGCCTGGATTTAGGGGGATAGGTAGACCCTGTGGGTCTTGGGCAGAGGGTCAGGATGGTTTTACAGCAGAGAAAGTGAGATTAAAAGTTTGATCTGTCAGTGTTTAGGCATCTGAAAGACTGCATTGTCTTTCATAGGAGCTCAGTGTTCTGATGGTGTGGAAAGGAGATTTTTGGTGGGTGCCAAAAAAACCTGGGTGCTTTAAGCACAGGGAGCCCATCCTCTGACCCCAGCTCAGTAAGTGCTGTACACCAGTGACCCCCTGTTACTGGAAAGACTGCAGCATCGCTGCCTTTCTCCACGTTCTGTCAGGGGTGAGTCCGTCTGTCTTCAGCTTCTATTTTTGGGAACGATAACAGAGTTTTCCTTCTCAATGCAATATGCATGCATAAGGCTTATTCCTTGGAATGAGAGCATGTCTGGGGCAGCACACAGCACTGCAGCAGATCGCTCACTGAGAAGAAAAATGAAAGTAATGTTCTGAAGAGAACAAGGAAAGAATTATTAATTGTGTGTGCTAGGGAAAAAAGTGCCTAAATTCCAAATGCAATGAAATTTATACAGGAATTAAAATATTATTATCAGGACTTTGCCTTTTAGTAAGCATTAGGATCATTTAGGAAGGGAGCAAGCAAAATTGTGAGTACAAGAGATGAATATGCAGTTTGCTTTATTTTTCCTCTCTTTTGGAAGATGTGCCTGCCCATCAATTCAGCACAGCCCTTTTGAAGCATGGCGTGCCTTTTCTCCCAGGCTTCAGGGGCTCCAAGCAAGGATGCAGCGTCAGGATGCTTGAGGCTCATGGTGTTTTTATTTTGAAATGCTGAAGGAATGGGGAATTCATTGGTTGTGATGAAGCAATTATTTAATCCCTTTTATTCACCCATTACCTGGTGGCACACTCTCAAGCTTTGCTTTGGTGGACAGAGGGCTGGAGCACCTGCCCTACGAAGAGAGGCTGAGGGAGCTGGGCTGGGTCAGCCTGGAGAAGAGCAGGCTGTGGGGGGACCTCATTGCAGCCTGCCAGTCCCTGAAGGGCGCTGATAAGCAGGAGGGGATTCAACTTTTTAAAAGGGTAGATAATGGCAGGACAAGGGGGTTGGATTAAAACTAAAGGAGGGAAGGGTTAGATTAGATATTAGGGGGAAGATTTTTACAGAGAGTGATGAGGTGCTGGAACAGGCTGCCCAGAGAAGTAGTGGCTGCCCCATCCCTGGGGGTGTTCAAGGCCAGGTTGGATGGGGCCCTGGGCAACCTTGTGTAGCTCCAGGCCTGGAGGTTGGTGTCCCTGCCTGTGGCAGGGGGGTTGGAGCTCTGTGATCCTTGTGGTCCCTTCCAACCCAGACCAGTCTATGATTCTATGACAGGTTGACACACAGACCTATTTTATTTTTTTTTTTCCCTTGTGGAGTTCAGCAAAGGGGTCTGCAAAATAACATAACACAAGGAGCAGTGAAGAGAAGCCTATGGAAAAAAAGAAAAAAGCTCTGAATATTCACACACCTTCTGGGAAGCATGGAAAGAAGATTGCACTCTCAAAAGGAGGGGAGGCATAGCTGAAAATGTCACCCAGCAGTAAATACTAGTGAAAGGTTAGGCGGTAAAAATTTGGCAGCTGCAAGCACGCTTACAGGACTAGGAGTGTCACACTTTTTACCATCTTGTATTTATTTTAGCCAATAAGAGTTTCTATGGAAACGAAAATCTTAATGCAAGTATATAAGTGTTTTTAGTAGCAAGAAGAAGTATCGGGATGAGTTGGCAGGGATAAGGAAATAACCCCATGGTGAATGTATCATATTGAAAACTTCTGATGCGTTTGATCAGTCTGTTTTCCCCCAAAGATACCATAAATCATTCAGCAGGAAATGAATTTCTTTAAATGACATATGCTATGGAACCTGTAGGAGATGAAATTATGAATGATGGAATCACTCTAATGCCAAAATGTTTATAGAATGTAGTCCCTGGTTTGAAAAACACTCCCAGCTCCCCTGCCCCCAATTTTCTCACTTTAAGGAGAAAGCCCGACAGAGAGAAATAATTAAGCTTTTTTAGTGTGAGATATTTGCCAAGACCTCAACTGCTATTAATACCACTGCCAGCCTCTCTGTATTTAGTGGGCTTTCTTGAAATGCTCAGTGGAGTGAGATGACTTCAGCAGTATCTCAGCTGTAATTTAAAACCGACCCGCTGCTTCCTCACTGCGGAGGGGTTGCTGGTTTCTAACGTAACTATAGAGGAAAAAAAATAACTCAATCACCATTTCATGAACTAGACTGGCTCAAAAACTAAAAGGAAAACTATCAAGGAAAGTCTAAATAATTATTTAACTGGAAATCTGGTGATCTCCAGGGAAATGAGGGTGTGCAAGGCTATTTGAATTGTCAGAGGCGTCGAGACCGCTGTCTTCAGCATCTGCTTCTGTGTGCTCCGTTGTGCTGACTTAGCATCAGTAGGATTTTACAACCATTTGGGTAAAAATTATGCAGAGAAGCAGAAAATAAGACTGTTGTCTGTGATGGTGTTAATAATCTTCTATTTCTTTCTTCATTTTTTACCTTGCTGCCTGAATTTACGAACGCAGGGGAAGAACTTTGTGAAGCTGCTCCAAGCATACAAATACATCGCAGGTAGTGCTTGGTTGGTTTGCCTCTGAGTAAGGCTCTGGCTTCTAATTCACAAGGCTAGTGACAAGAGCCTGTCAAAATAAATCTAATTCAATCACTGGATTTCCTGATGGTATCCAAACTTACATTTTGCTGGCAGTTGGTGATTTTTATGGTCAGGTTGTTTCTTCCTCTTTTATCAGGAGAACAAGAGAGGCCTCTCTCACTTCCAAAATACCTGAAAGACAACAAGCTTTTCATTTCTTTACAATAAGGTCTGTGCTGAGATCATTATGTTGTGTTTAATAGTGACTCTGATTAGACTACATGTGGGAAAAGGCAGATAAACTTCTATTTCTCTTTATTTTTGGTCCAGTCAGAAAATTCCCTGAAACAGCCAGCTCCCTACACAGATTGTACTGGAGAGCAACAAGCCTGCCCTTTGCAGCGCCAACTTCTGTTGCTCTGCCTGTCTCGTAGGCTGCTGTGGTGTTATTTTTATCTGCTGATAAATACACGTCGCTTTCCCTTCACCAACCTTGGTGCTAAATTAGTAACTCGAATGTAAATTCTGTCTAAGCAGTGTTCTATTTTTGCCAAAAAAGAAATAAAAATGGAATGTGCATGCAGCTCACCTTCTTCCCACTCACTGTAGGGAAAACAGTGACATCCTCAAACATGCCCCCCGATTTGTTTGTTCTTCTATGTTGCTGCTTTTTTTCATAATAATGATAAAGTTATATAAACATTTTCTCTAGGTTGGGTTTTCTTTTGTTAAGGTTAGGATTAATTTCTTTGGATGATACTGAACCAGTGTTCATGCTGTCATAGTTGTAGATGGGGAAATGTGAGTAGCTGAGGTGCCGCAGAGAGTGTGGGAGCTGTGGTCACCATGAAAGTGATGGAGTTTTGCCTTGTTCCCTCGTGGGGGGGCACGCCTTGCTCTGCCCTTCTCTACCCACTTCCCATCAGCTTGGCAATGCCTCTCATGACTAGGCTCCTGATGGCACATGGCACCTTTCACCCTTGCCAGATCTTCCCACCAGAGAAGACTTACTTCAGGCAAGGTCTCCCCACTGCCCACAGTAAAGTCCTGCTGCTGATTCAGGAAAGAAGGCGAGTTTCCATATGGCTAGGATGCTTTTGGGTGGGATTTTTTTCTCCATTAAATCTGTTTAACTTCTTTGGGGAATGCTCTCATCTCCAAAGATAAAGCTGTCGGTGCAGCTACGTGGGGAGTGGGTCATTGCTTCTCCATCAGCTGGAAAAAACACTACTGTAAGAAACATTATTTGTGCTATTCTGGAAGCAAAGCAAAGCTTCCTGAAAGTGGGAGTGGAGTCTGGGGCATTAAGTTCCAGCACAGCAGCGATTCTCATTCTGCTTCATCAGGTCACACTCTGCGTCTCACACACAGTGGCTTGCTCAGCAGAGTGAATGAACACAGCCGCTTCGCACCTGCGCTCTGCAGCCTGCAGAGACTCCTCATCTGCCTCAGAGTGGGGTTCACTTGGCTGCTCATGCCTGAGGCCACCTTTGAGACAATCAGCAGCCTGGTGCACTACCAGAGTAGCCCAAATTGGAAGAGATTTTATGGACAACCTTCTAATCTTTAGGGAACCGGGACATTTTCAGAAGCTTGTCATCCCCTGTATAACTTCGCTCTGGCTGGGCAGTTCATTGCATTCACTATTTACTGATGTTCAGGGTATGGTAGAAAGCACCAGCTTTCATCCAAGGCTTTTGCTATGCATCATTACAAAAAAGACTTGACACTTTTTCTTCTGCTCACTGGCTGTTTCAATGAGCTTCCTGTTCTACTTAGTTTTGTTGGCTATATTTATAAAACATCTTCTTTTTGTTTGTATATTTTCATGCCCAAGTAGAAAGTATGTAGCAAGAAATCCTGTATGTTAGGAAGCACGAAGGCATTTGAGAAATGTGATTTTAACGCTTAACATTTAAATTTGAAAAGGTAGAACAGGACCAACGCTCAATTAAATACATTGATGTTTGAGTTGCTGAGGACACAAGTGTCAGAAGAGCCATGCTTTAAATGCTGCCACCAAAGATGCTTTGAAATAAACCAATGTACACTTCCCCCCTCCCCCTTTTTCTCCTTTAGTAACTTGTAGTGTGATTTTTGAAGCGAGACTGACAGCCAGCTTTATCTCTGGAGCTTAATACTCCAGAGCTACTTCCAATCCATACATAAGAGCTTTCAGACCGAGGTGGTGGGGGATGAAAGCAGCACGTGGGAGGGCATGGACTCATCACCTAACTTGAGCTTCATGCATATGTGAAGTCCAGTGCTAAGGTGATAGTTCCTGCCATAGCATGACTGATTGTCATCGCCTCCACGCTGTTTCAGCTTGAAGGTTTAAATTCTTCTGTTTGCCTTTCCCTGCCAAGGGATAGGACTTGGAGGCAGAGGACTGGGTTGCCAAGGGGCATCCCTTGGCTGCCAGATACCACTTCTGGTGAGCCTTGTGGTGCTGCCGGTGCCAGCCATTGCCTGTGTGCGGGGATGTGGTGCTGGCGCACTGTCAACAGCTCCCAGGGGGAGTAAGGCCCTACCCAGCATCAGCAGGTTTTTGACAACGTTTGTGTTGCTGATGAGTAACGTGAGACATGGATGTCTTATTCCTGCCTTCGCAGCTAACAATGCTAATGAGATGAGAACACGGCTGGGACAGAGTGTCCAGCGGCAGCTGCCAGTAACCCCCACACACTGTCAATCACGATACAGCTCGCCTGAACCTGATAAATAGTATTTTTACAGTGGCTGGCAGAAAACTTAGGAATTGCTGGGACAGTGTAAAATTATTTCAGAAATGCTTTAGGCATGTGAAGGTGTTACTGGGGCCTGTCAGTGCCCAGTATTACCTGTTTGTTATGTTGTGAGTTCACATCCACACATTACCTTTTGACTTGGCACTAAGATTGAAAAGACTTGGGCAAGTACAGCCCATGTGTTCCAGTGTTGGTTCAGCATCTGCTCAAGCAAAGTCCTGTTTCATGGTGGAGGGAAGTCCTAAGTACAATAATAATACAAAAACTAATAAATAAAATGTTGTTTTCCATAAAAATAAGAAATGATACATTCACCCTCTGTCTTGACCACTCAGGCTGGGAAGAATTTCAGAATTTTTCATTACAAAAGTACAATAACTGAGCCATAATAGCCTTTCCTTCTCAGCAGTCATCTCCATCTAGACATGTTTCATAAATATTAAAGGATATATTTTAGCATCAGTGTGGAGCTGTGTGTCCAGTGAGAGAGATCTGATGGCAGTGTAATACCCTCAAGCTCCAAACGTGGAATCAACAGGCTCGAGTGCAAATGTTGTAGGCAGTTGTTTAGAACAAATGATTTAAATATCCCAGTTTTATTGGAATCCAGGTTGGTGATTTTCCATGGCATCTGTATCCTGTAAATAGCCGGTGAGAGAGAATGTCTGCCTTTTAACTAGCTGCAAAGGTTTGATGTATTTTTTTTTCTTATCCATCTCTTTGTGGAACTGAGCAAAACCCTTCAGGCTCAGAAAAGAGATCGCTGTGAAGTGTTAGAGCAAAAGGATTAGGCATAGATCCTGAGTAACCGTGGCTGGTGGAGATGCTGGTTTCTTTACAACCAGGTGCAAGTGCCTGCAGGGACAAGGGCTTTGCTGGTGACGGGACAGCAGGGTCATCCACTTCGGTGTCACTACCTGTGTTGAAGCCATCTGTGTGCTGTGGTGGGTATGAAACCCTGCCTGGAAACCCTCAGGCAAATGGCAGGCACTGAGCAGTTTGTGATTGAGTGTAAATTGTCTTCGGTCAAAGCTTGCAACCCAAGAGATTTGGTTTTGAGGAGTTGTAAAAAATAAAGCACGTTTTCTTTAATCCTGAAGTTATTTAAGCTTGCTTAAACTCCATTAGAACAGCTTCCAGCATCAAAGTTCATTATCTTCCATATTACATTATTGCTTTCCCTGTCTCACAGCTAAGCACATTTGACTGTAAAACTGCACGTCCGCCTAACGCCTATTAATCCATACTTGTACGCTGTCCAGTACAGATGCCTAGGAAAAGGTGGTGGGAAGAAACTTGGCTCTCTGAGTTAAAACTTTGATCACAAAATAATTACAGCCCCTGCCATAAGTAGTCCTTCCTTCATCGCTGTGGTTTTTCGGGCTGCTTGTGTCTGCAAGCAGTGATGGGATGCCTGCTGGAGCTGTACAATGTACTGCTGTGCCTTGTATTGACATGGGTATCCTGCAAGGAGACCTCTACCACTGTCACAGCGAAGCATTTCATTAGGAATGGGAAAGGGCAACTTAAAAGAGTCTGCTACAGATAAGGAAGCTAACGGGAGCAAATGGAAATAGCCAAAGGTCTGCAGGAACTATAAAGTAGCAGGAAGCTGTGGCTGTTTCCAATGGGATAATATCAGTATATTTATGTTAATCCATATTACCAATTTCCAATGGGTCAGACTCTTTTCTTTTGCTCTAGGCTGCTGAGGCTGTATAGGAAGGTAGAGGGAAATACATCCAAATATCTGATGATTTAAAAAAATAGAGTAGGATTCTTCTGAAACCAAACCAAACCCTCCTCTTCTTGAATTATGAATAGGATTATGCTCCAGACTAAGGCATGCGAATACTTAATTTTTGTGTTTGTGTGTTGGTAGCACAAAACCCTGTAACCTTGTAGTGCGAGTTGCCTGCCTCTGGCTCTCTCAGCTCTGTTGCCTCTCCCAGCCAAATCCTAGTTAAACAAACAAAATTATCAGCTGTTGCCACTGGGGAGTTCAGGCACTGTTCCACTCCTGGGGCGTTAATGAGCCATCCGCAGGGATGTTCCTGCAGAACGGATGGCGCGGCGGTGCCAGCCGATACACACGCATGTTGCACACGGGAGAGAAAGGGCTATTTCTGTGTCAGTAGGTGCTAAGAGAACATTTTTCTGGGGGGGGCAAAGGTTTGTTTAATGCATTTTTCAACCCTTGGTGGTTCGCTGGAAGCGTATCCCTGTTGCTGTGCGTTAAGATTGATACGCAGCAGTGTAAGATCTGCAGTTTAGCAAGGTTTTGTCTGGCTATGAAGCAGAGACTTCCTAAGGAGAAGCGTTTCTATCGCTACCAAGCTGAATGGGTAAAATCGCTGTGGCTCCTCCTTGATACAGCTGCCCCACTCTAGTGATGCATATAGACAGAATCAAGGTCTGTTTTTAGCATGTGGGTAGCCTTTTGTATGGTTATTGGTGCTGTGAGCGCCCCATGTCCGTTGTATTTTCTCTTTTGATGATAAAAAATAGGATTTCAGTCCTCTTGAAAAGACCTATCTGCTGTAAAATCCCATGTGTGGACCTGTGTGTTGTTCCTATTGCACAGAAATAACAGAATATTAGGGTTTGGAAGGGACCTCGAAAGATCGTCTAGTCTAACCCCCCCACCAGAGCAGGTTTACCTTGATTAGATCACACAGGAATGTGTCCAGGTGGATTTTGAATGTCTCCGGAGAAGGAGACTCCACAACCTCTCTGGATAGTCTGTTCCAGTGCTCCGTCACCCTCAGAGCAAAACAGTTTTTCCTTCTGTTCATCATACAGGATGTGTAACAAAGTAGGTGAATTACACATTCCCACAACTCGCCTGCTCTGGAGTGTGAACCTGAGTTCATACAACAGAAGTGTTGATCGAATTATTAACTGGGTTAACATTTCAAGAGTCTTAGTGAAATGCCAACAATAAATATATATATGTGTATATATATGTATATATACACATGCACATGAGTGCTCTGGGACTGTGGTGTGTGCTAGAAGGAGAGTGTGCTGAAAGGGCAGATTCAGTGCCAGCGTTGCACCGAGGTTCAGAGCAGCTCTATTTTTAGTTAGCAGAACAATTGTGACTGAATCACCAAACAAAGCGGGAAACCCCCAAGTGTGTAATTGCAAATGATGGTGAGTATTAAAATGCAGGTTTGTTCTTTTAAAAGAAGCAGGTTTCACGTGGTTTGTGAGCTTCTGTTTAACTTGGAGAATTTGGATAAAAACCCAATTACCTTACTTTGGAGAAGAAATACCCTTGGCTGGGAGTTTTTGGCTGAGGTATTTTCCAGTATCCGGTTTCTTTGTTGTGTTTTGGAATGAGAATGAAATTGCAAATGTGTAATTTAGGAACAAGCCTGCATTTTCACTGATGGCTTTCTACCCTGTCATGCACTGTCTCTGAATCTGGGTTCACTTCCATCAGGGGACACCAGTTTCTAGGTACTAGACTTCCAACGATGCTTAATTGCTATAACACCAATTAAGAGAATGTGGGGATTTTTTTCCTCATTTTTCCAGGAGGAATCTTAAAACAAGCGTCAGTACAACTTGCAAATGCACTAACATTGTAATCCAGTCTTTGCCTGCAGTAGTCAGTGCCTGTGCTGGAGAGCAGATGTGATGCGCAGGCAGAAGGGTGATCTGCTGGGGTTGGGTCCTCTCCAGCAAGCTGTGACAAGCTTTGGCCAGAGGTAGGGGCTTTGAGTCTGATTTTTTTCCCTTTTCTTGAGAGAAAGTTACATCCAGGACAGCTGCCCTAGGACAGTGTGGAATGTTAGAGATTGGAACAACTGGGAAATAATTGGATTTTAAAATAATAATAATAAAAAAAAAGGTCAGAGGGAATGAGACCTTTCTGCTGTGTGCAAATATTGAAGAAAGCAGCGCCAGCTCAGTGATTTTTATAAGAAATTTTGGGATGGAAGGTTCTGGGAGCTCAGGGGAGCAGTGCTGACTGCAGTCTGACTTTGCAGTGCATCTCAAGTGCTTTTTTTTACCTGCTTTGGAACACGTCTGAGGCTGATAATGCCATACCTGAAACCACACAAAGATTCCTGCTGCTGTTCTTCCCACTTGGAGTCAAGCTCCCTCCTCTGAGATTAATGAAGAATATAAATCTATAAGAGAAACCATATGCTGTGGTTTGGATTGTTCCGTATGAATGGCTTGGGAATGGTGTTCATGGCTGCAGTGGCAGAAGCAGGACAGTGTGCTACACAGGGTCACGATGGAAAGGGAAGAGCTGGTCGGTGATCTCAGAAATAATGGTGGAGATTTGCATGTTGTGAAAGTGGTTAAAGAAAACAGCAAAACTGAATTTGGGTAGGTTAAAGCAGGCTCCTTGAATGGTCACCTGTGTGTTGAGGCAAATAGAAGAACTCTGTGTGTGTTGGGATAGCAGATGGAGCCCCATGGCAAGAGGATCCTGCCCTCTGAGGGCGGTGGGAGGTTTGCTTGGGCTTTTGCTGTGAGCTGGCCTCCCTTCTTCATGCTAAATGTCCAGCGCAGGGCCACCAAGATGGTCAAGGGAGTGGAACACCTTCCTTATGAGGAGAGGCTGAGGTAGCTGGGCCTCTTTAGTTTGGAGGAGACTGAGGGGTCACCTCATTAATGTTTGTAAATATGTAAAGGGTGAGTGTCAGGAGGATGGAGCCAGGTTCTTCTCAGTGATGGCCAGGGATAGGACAAGGGGCAATGGGTGCAAGCTGGAGCAGAGGAAGCTCCATGTGAATGTAAGGAGAAACTTTTTCTCTGTGTGGGTGGCAGAGCCCTGGGACAGGCTGCCCAGAGAGGCTGTGCAGTCTTGTTCTCTGGAGACATTCAAACCCACCTGGATGTGTTCCTGTGGGATTTAGTCTGGGTGATCCTGCTCTAGCAGGGGGTTGGGCTAGATGATCTTTCAAGGTCCTTCCAACTCCTAACATCCTGTGACTCTGTATAAAGGACAAAGCCAACACTGACTGGTTTTCTGTAGTGTGTTTTCGGTAAAAAATCCTAAACTACAATTTTTGGCCATTTGAGAAAGAAAGCCAATTTTAGTGAACATAGGTAGTCCAGCTTTGCTGTGTTTTTCCTTAACAAGGACAAAGATCCCTTTCTGCCCTTCCTCCCACAGCTGGCTCCATGCATCTGCCCAGGGTGCTGCTCCATGCCCAGAAGTGAGCCCAGCGCAGCCTGGCACTTTCCCCCTTTCTTAATGTTTTCATGGACCTCAGACAAACACTGTGGTTTTGTAGGAGACAAAGTCACCTTTTTCTCCAGAAATATTTTTATCTATTTGCTTTGAAGAGCGGTGAAGTCTTTCTTCACAGCCATCAACTGTTGCTACCAGGGTAAATGTGCAAGTAGTTGGTGGGTAAGTGGCAAGGGGAAGGGAGGTTGTTTGTCTCATGGTGTGTGTTTTCCAAGTCAGTGCAGGAGCAGCTACGTTTTCAGCACTGCTGCAGAGATTTGGGTTTACCTGGCTTTCTCTGAAAGAAGAGGAGAACTTTGGAGTTGCTTTCACGTTGTCCTGCAAAGCGTTGGGTGAAGCTACACACCAGGGTGCTTCCAGAGCTCAGGCTGCTGCTGGTGGAGGAATTCCCTCCTGCTCTGGTCAGTGCCTCCAGGTCACCTTTTGTTCCCATGGGCTACACCTGGATTTTCCTTCTCAGCAGCATGAACCAAACATTGTTGCTGTAGCAGTGGCAGCGTTGGGATTATGCTAGTGTATGCCAGAGTATTAGTTTATCTCTCCTCCTGGGTCCTATGAGAACATCAAACCCCTGTGGATGGTGACCGTTCCCTTTGTTCAAGGGGGGAGATTCATCCTGTGCTCAAAGTGGGGACACTTCTGCGTGTGTCAAAGGAACTGTTGCTGCTGTGAACTGTGGGCACCCTGGATGTGATCTAGCTCATTTTTAAGACCCTGATGAGTTTCTGGCAGTATTTATTGAGGGAACTCATGCTTTTGCTCTGTATTTTTTACAGATGGCTGGAGCCAGGAGAGCTGTGAGTGGTGGGAGGAGAAGTGGGGTTGTTTAACTGCTACTTACGTAACAAAAAAAGAGAATTTGAAAGCTGGGCTTGGGGCTGGCTGGTTGTATTTTGATGATGCTTGGCTTTTCCTTCTGGATTATATTTAAAGGGATTTGTTATCTGGAAGCATAATCACTTTATATTGCTAATTTAATTTTTTGCATATGAAACTCGCAGATTATGTAATTAAAGCAAACTCTTTACTGTTGGTAAGTATCACATACTGGCTTGATTAAGAGCTTTTAAGTGCCCATGCATTTTCAAGGGAGTTACTGTGTTTTCTTCAATTGAAAACTTTCCTGAGCAAATTAGAAACACCAAGGTAAAACTTACCAGGCTGCAAACAAATGTTAGGCTGTCTCCCTTTGCCTTCTGCCATCTGGCAAAGCCCAGTTACCCTCAGACAGTTTGATTCTCTTTGTAACAATGCTGTTCTTGGCAACGTGGAAGTTGGATGTTTATAAGAGAGGCTCCCACAGCTGGTGGTAGGACCGCTGCCAGGGGACAGGAAGGTGCAGTGGAGGTAGTGGTGCTAATGTCGTGGGCTCTGCAGCCTTGAAGGGGGAGCCACAAGTTGCTCTCCAGAGACCTCAGTCTGTCTGCGTGCACCAAAAAGAGACCTTATGTTTGTAGGGAGTTGGGAGGTTTCCTCTCCCTTGCCCCTAGACCAGTGCCTGCAGCTGGCACTGTGGATTCCCCCCATGCTGGCTTTAGGAAATTTCCTGTTTGTTAACTGAATATTTGGATTACTTATTCAGGTTATCTCTTCAGTTATCTTTGTCCTAGCGCTTGGATAGCAAACCCCACGCAGTCAGCAAGCACTAACCCGAGCACCTCTCTAGCACTTCTACACCAGTTTGAGATTCCTCTTACATACAGTACACACTGTGAGCTTGCTTCATGATGGGAGCCCCCAAGCATGGATACAGAGTTGTCTGAGCTGCATTTACATGGCTGGTCCACGCAAGTCCCTTTTAAAGGGAATGCATTGCTATTCTGTCTGCTTACAGGGCCTGATTCATCATAGCCCTTGGCATGTGCTTCAGAAGTCTCACTGGAAGAAACCCTCCAATGGCCAAGTATTTTTTTTGCACATCCAGGAAAGGTGTGATCCCAGATCTGGAGAACTGGGACACGAAGTGTCATTTAAAGAGATTTCTGTATTAAGTTGCCCAGAATTAAAATCATAGAATTGTAGAATACACTGAGTTGGAAAGGACCCATAAGGATCATCGATGGGAATGTAAAAGTGTTGCCAGAAGCTTCCCTTGAGTAGTAACTGCTCCTGTTAGTCATGTGGTTTATCCTGATGATAAATTCAGAACAATTGGCAGGATTATTTAGAGCATAATAAAAAATCGCCTCTTCCTTCACTTGTGGAACTGATGTCAAGCGTGATATAAACCTGTTTGATATAAGGTTATTTCAATTACAGTTAAATACAAGTGAGGGACTTAGAATTCAACCCTGCTCGTACAGCAAGGAACAGGATTAGGAGCGAGTGCTTTTACTTGTGGGAACATAGTGGGCCCTGCTGTAGATGCAGATGGATTTTGATTTCTCCCCTTGAGTGCACATTGTCGATTGCTTCTGGGAGTACAGCAATGAATTCCATGAGTAAGTAGTCCGGTCTGGTTAGATAAAAGGTGTATAGATTAAGTCCTTAAGAACATGGTCTAGCGGTGGGTTAGGCTGTGGTTGGACTCTGTGGTCTTAAAGGCCTCCTCCAACCCAAGTGATTCTATGAATTAACATGACTGGCTGGGCTGTGTGTGCTCGGTCTAAGCTCTGCCTTCCCATCCCAGGGTTTGCAAAAGAAACTTAAACCCTTGTACGACTAGTTGTTCTGCCTGGTGAAAATAAGGGAGTAGAAATAGGAAAGCTAAGAAACACGTGTTTTCTGTGCCTTTCTAGATTATGCTTGAGAATTGCAAAACCTCAGGTCAGGGGCTGCCCTGGATGTGTTCATACAGCTGCTGTGGCCCCAGCACCACCCACAAACCAGCAAAGGGCACGCACAGCCAGAGCTCTCCTTGAAATCGGCGGGCCTGGCTTTGAGCAGAGGGAAGCAGATTTCGCGCTTGCGTGTGCCAAGGAGACAATTTATACAACCAAGCAGGTTTAGGGTGCTGCTTGCCAAGGCTTTAAAGCTGGAGCTTATTTATAGCAATTGCTGCAAAGCGGAGCAGCAGGTTGGGTAAAGCCAAAATCTATTTATAGGACTCTTTATCAGTATGTCACGTCTCTTCCAGTTTTCATTGATGGCACTGCGAGCCCACCCCCAAAATGAGATAAGTGCTTCTCTTGCTGGGTCTGTGAGCAGAGGCAACAGGCATGAGGCTTCCTTTGTGTCCTCTCTCATCAGTGTGTGTGATTGCAGGGTTGGGGTGTGGGGGGTGTGTGTGGATTGATTTTGTTTGGTTTTAGGAAATAGAAGACTTAGAAATGTCTTCAGGAAACATATGGGCAATCAACAGGCAAATCATTAAAGGGCGGGGGGGGAAGCAAAATCTGTATTTCAGTGGTTTTTATTTGGGAGATATGTGGCACTGCTCTTAAAAATTCCCATTGCCCCAAGCCTGTTGATTTGCTTCCTTTTAATTTTACTCCAGATAGTAAGAGTGGGCTCTGCACACCCAGCATCACTCTTTCCCAAGTTGCTCTTGCTAGAGATTAGCAGAAATGACAAAAAGAATCATCATCATGTCACAAAAAAAGTGGACTGACTTGTCAAAGAGAAAATAATGTACAAAGTGAGAACAAAGCCACTAATATTTGAAACTGTGGCTGGGAAAGACATATGATGGCTTGCTGTGTTTGAAAAGCTGTCTTGAAATGCAGAGATGAGTGATGTAGGCAGTGGCTGACTCTGGGTTTAAGTTTCTTTTGCAAACCCTGGGATAGGAGGGCAGCGCTTAGGCTGGGCACACACAGCCCAGCCAGTCGTGTTAATTCATAGAATCATAGAATCACTTGGGTTGGAGGAGACCTTTAACATCACCAAGTCCAACCACAGCCTAACCCTGCCTAGCCCACCTCTAGACCATGTCCCCAAGCATAACATCGACATGCCTTTTAAATCCCTCCAGGGATGGTGACCCCACCGCCTCCCTGGGCAGCCTGTTCCAATGCCTGACAACCCTTTCAGTAAAGAAATTCTTCCTGATTTGGAACTTAATCTCCCCTGGTGCAATTTGAAACCATTCCCTCACATCCTATCGCTTATTACCTGAGAGAAGAGACTGACCCCCACCTCTCTACACCCTCCTATCAGGTAGTTGTAGAGAGCAAAATATCTTCACTCAGCCTCCTTTTCTTAAGACTAAAAAGCCCCAGCTCCCTCAGCTGCTCCTCATAGGAGTTGTGCTACAGACCCTTCACCAGCTTCGTTGCGCTCCTCGGGATGCCCTCCTGCATCTCAACATCCCTTCTGTAGTGAGGGGCCCAAAACTGGGCACAGCACTTGAGGTGCAGCCCCAACAGAGCTGAGTATAATGGAACAATTCCACTGGTTTTGTTTTGTTTTCAGCACAATTTGATGTGTCTGTTCTGATTTCTTTGTGTATGAACATCAGGAGCTTAATTAAAAGTTGCATTATAACCAACATAAAGTAAATGTTATTTCTTAAACACGAGACTGGAGTGAATGAAGTGAACCAAAAGGTTCTGATGAGTGTTTTTAGCAAGCAACATCACAAAGGAGACTTGGAGGAAAGATCCCATGTTTTAGAAGCCGTAGCTATTTAAGCTCATTAATTTAAATCTGTTGGAAATATTTCTGTTTCTTTGCTCCTTTGGAAAGGTTGATAGCAGTGGAAATTGTCTACTTTTTGCTACACTAGGGAGAGTTTTAGATTAGGTTTTTTCAAATGTTAAAAAAAAAAAAATTCTGTTCTTTGTTTTTATGTATATTGTGTAGATATATATATATAAATATATCTATTTAGCACAGCTGTGCTTTAATGCATTTCTCTTTCACATGTGAAATCGCTCTAGAACAGGAGCTCCATTCAACAACACGCGGCCTGCACCACTACATGTCTTCGGTTAGGTTCCTGCAGTAACATCTAATCAGTTTAAGTACGGTTTGTAATCTATTTACAGTTCCATTCCTCTATCTATGACATGTTTCTCGGATGGAGAAATTATGTTTGACAGCACACTTCATGTTTGAGGGCTCAAATCCAATTTGTCTATTCCTAGAAAGCTGGTCCCCGTGTTCCTACTAATGAAAACCTCATGTCATCCTGCTGGCTGCGTTACGCAGCAGGAAGGGCCACTAACCCTCCCTTAACCTCTTCCCACCTGCCTTACCCAGTTAAAGCACCAGCTTGGTAGGAAGATGGATATGAACAGAGCAGGTGACCTCCCACTAGTCTGATCTTTCCCTACAAAGCCTTTTCATGTTTTTCTCAGGATATTTAAAGGCTGAACCGTTTTTCTTTCTGTAGCTGTATTCTATATATATTGACATTATTTCAAGTGATCGAAGGGATGATGTGAAGTGAAAGATGGAGATAGGTTATCTGGGGTGCTATTGATGGACTCTTCTTGCTGGGCTGGGTATTAAACTGCACGCTCACCAGCATGGCGTGGAGAGTATTTGCAAACATGCCTGTTTTGTTTAAAAGCCAAGGAGCAGAATAGTTATTATTTTGGGATCTCTGCCTAATGCAATTTTCCAGTAGTAGCTAAATCAGACAGTGCCCTCAATATTTGTTTGCTTTCTTGCACAGAAGTAGGGAGAGCGTGGCTGGGGTAGAATTGGAGTGCAGCATTGAGGTAGGAACTGTATTTACCACAGCGTATGTATTTGATTTACTGAAGCATTTCTTCTCTGTTTCACTTTGTTGATGACCTTTAAAGTCCTTTCCAAGTTTACATTTCTTCAATTTTATGAATCTTATCTTAAACAAACATACAAACAAACTATGATTTATTCTTTTCTCCAACAACCTTAAATTATGGAAGACAGTACTTGTAATTTTAAGTAAATCTTTTAGGTCGGAATAGTAAAATGTTCTAAATTGATGACCTGCAGTAGAGTTTAACCTCAATTATCAGTGGTGAGGAATTTATGTAACGCCTCATCTGTTTCCATAAATCTGGGAGGAAAATCCTGACAACCTTGCCACATTTGATACACATGCTATTTTATTTTAATTCCCTAACCTGGAATATTTCAATCTAATTGTGCATCTCTGAATCATCAGATATTTTTTCCTTGGGGAAAGAGAGATTGTTGCTAACTGTCAAAGCCTGGGAAATATCATATGGGAAAGCTGAAGGCTTCTAAAGCTCTGCAGAAGGCATAGCTGCAACTCTGAATAATCTTTCTTACTATGTCCATGGCTAATAATTGAAGAAAGATACACACACACTGCCACTGAACTACTGCTGCTGGGCTGCACAGCTCCTTGGCTTTCCATTCTTAATTGTTTATCATGAGATTAAAGACATCTTGGAAAGAGTACCTGCAGAAAGGCGGCTTCCTAAGGCAGCACCCGACACAAGCACTGGAGTTAAGTGCTGTTCTAGTTCCATTCTCTGGCTCTGAGGCTTTGCAGCAGCTGAAGATGGGTGAATGATGTGGTGGTTCTCATTCTGGCACTGATGAAATGAACTTCATGCAAAGTTTATATGTCACTTTATCTAGAACCTAAAATGTCCTGATAGAATGTCTTTCCTAATTGCGCTTTGCTTGTTACTTAGTTCCTTATTGGGTAATGGTTTAATACTGGGATGCTGGTTTTCCTGCTTAGAAAAAACAAGGCTAAAGAGAGACAGAGCTCAAATGTATTTTTTGGAAAGGAAGTCGAGTGAGGGAAACAGACTGGAGATCACTAATCAGCAGAGCAGAAAACTCGTGGTATCACCAGCCTGTAAAGAAGCTACATGCAGCAGTGTAGTATTTGTTCTCATTCCCACCTTCACCTTATTTGATGCTCTGTCTTGAACCTTGCAGATGGCTCTGTACAGGTATGGAGAAGGCTTCTTCAAGCACCTTGTCTCAAGTACCTGTGAGAATACCACACGCCCTTGTCAGTTAAGAAAACGTTCATTTACATAGAAGTTTGCAGTATGACTTTAGTAAGGTATGTGAGCTGAGCTGTAGTGTTTTAAATAAGATGGTGGGACTGCACATGAGAGCAAATTAGAAAGAGATGTTTCCAAAACTTGCCTCAGCTGCAGAGTTACAGGCAAGGTCTTCAGTGGAAAAGCCAACTCTTCTCCCTCTTCAGATGTCCATGGAGGCATTTCCCTTTCATATCACGGGGTAATCTCTGACTGACAATGCTGTTAATTAAACAGGGGCTTTTGACTCCTGAAAGATGCACAACCAAACACTCCCGGTGTGGGAAATAACAGCAGTGGAGCAGACCGTAGAGGGCACGTTGTAGGGTCCTATTCCTTGGCAAGAACAGAAATCGCCTGGCGCTGAAATCTGAAAACCCCATGAAGTTGTCAAGAAGTGGGTGGGGTCTGAAGGACTATATGTGAAGACTTGATTTACAGGGAGGGAGGATGAAACAGTAGCTTCTTCTGGAAACGATACCAGCTCTCTGCTTTTGATTAGCAGATACAGAATAGGGAAGATGCAGCTGCTCGACTCCCCTCTCGCGTAGACACTGTTGAATCACAAGCAGCCTAATTTCCCTCGGTGCAGTTACGGTGTGTGTGTTTTAAAAGCAAAAGTCACACAAAATAGCTTCAAAAGAATTCTGATTGCACTCTTGGTTTTTCTTTGGCTGGTCTGTTGTCATTGGAGTGTGGTTCTGGAGCTTTAGGCGTTAGTTGCCTTCAACTGTATCTAGAAACCCAGTTCCTACAGTCCAAATAGGTCGAATGAGAACAGTGTAACAAATTTCATTTAAAACCTCTTTCTTTTCTTAGTGAATTTTAATGATTGGTAGTTTAAGGAAAAAAACTCTTAAGATTTACAAATGAGCCAGATTTTATAACGGAAGTTTGGATAAGCAGCTGAGCTACAGACTGTAGATAACATGAATGCTTACAAATCGTCATCTTCATTTTGTTTCTGAGCAGCTATGCCAGCTAGTTTAATTCTGCTCATGAAAAATATTTAACAGAAATCACAGCGTGATTAATACTCAGTGGGAAAGATTCATGCAAATAAAAATGGCCGGAGGAATTGGGATCTGCAACAAAATATTTAAAAGAATAAAATCCAAAGCAGTTCACCCATCAAATAACCTTTTCCCCTAAGGAATAGTGTTATGGCTTCAGTGTAGAATGAGAAGCGCAGCCTTAGTGAAAAACATCAGTGACCAAAAATATTCTGCATATTGGAGACATCTACAGGGGATGTATTTTTTTTTTTTTTTGAATCAAATTATCTTACTCATGCTAGCTGCTTTCTTCCAGATAAACAAAACCAGACAGGCTGTAAGCAGATTACTAAAATGCTGTACAATTAAAGAAAACTCTTGAAAAGACAAACAATTCTTTCCATTTTTTATGTTCTCAGTTTAACCTAAAGCACAACTGTATGTAAACCAGGCCTGGGAAACATCTGAGTTACCCAGGATTCGGTACCTAGCAGCAATTTAATCAAGGCTTAACTTAGCATCAGAATAAAGTTTCCATCTAAACTAAATTACAGGGTGGGAGTTGAAGTCATTCTGCACCTAGACAGAAGCACTGAGCATCGTGCAAAGCCAGTCGCTCAGCAGTCACAAGCAGCAGGGATTCTGCAAGTGAATCTCTTATCACTGAGATGTCAGCTGTATTCCATGCATTGCAGGGCAGGGAGACATCAGGAAAGGCTGTAATCATGCTCTGAGTTACCCAGTGTCAGGCTTTGCATCCAGCACTGGGATTTCTTTTGAAGTACAGGTAGCAGGTAATAACATAGAAAATAACATAGTTATATCACGTGAGATTAATTAGTGAACAAGTCTTAACAACAGAAGTTGAGCAGAAGATACCATAAGCAGCATCAGCAATGAAGAACCTTCATAAATCTAGAAGAAGCTTTTTCACTTTGAAGTTAGAAAGTTTTCCACTGCCTTAATTTTGCCAGCAATCACAAGTCACGTAGAGTTGAATCCTCACAGGCTAATTGCATTAGCCCAAATCAGAATTCATTGAGAAATCAAGGAAAAGTCTGGTTTTCAAGAAATAGCTTTGTAATACAGTCCTAGAGGTAGTATTTGGGCATAACAAGAAATAGAGTTGTTTCAAACCTGCCGACACAGTAGGTTATAAATCATCATGCAGGCAGAACTACCACTTAAAGGAAAACTTGCTTTCTACATTATATAATGAAATCAGACTGAAGACTTGAAGTTCTCCAGATTTTTTGATCACAGCAGTCACTAAGGTTTCTGGTTTTTGTTTGGTTCCATATTGAGGTATATGTCTAAAGGCTTGGAGTTTTTCCCATGGAAGCTGCTCATAAAGCAGCACAACCGGGAAGCTGGCATGTTAGTGTCAAAGCCACCCGTACCATGGAGGGAGTAGGGGGATCCCCAGTGTTTGTAGCATGAGTTCTGAATGTGGCTTTTGGTAGAGAAGTCTGCTGGAGGAAGAAGGAAACTCTGATAATGACCTCTACACCACTGTTTGTTTGTAAGTGGCTTTATTTATGTGATGGCTTTATTTACTTTAGGATGTAAAAGGTCTTTGTGTGCGCTTGGACAGATTTACACCTGCGAGGTAACTGTACCTGTTCAGGCAGTATACAAAGCTCAGCTCCCACCAGTAGCTGTAGCAACACTGTTAACTTTTAAGGGTTCCTGTTGGAATGAGGATTTCATCTAACCGAGCGACATGTCTGAAGGAGACAATGTTGTTCAGGCCAACACAGTTCTTTGGGTGTAGCTGACAACAGGATTAACTGTGGCTGCTGTATGTCATGAGAGCCAAATGCCCAAAGCATCTCTGACGCTGCGCTCCTTTATAGCCTCGTACCCCTGAGCTCATGGAAGGAGGCAGGCGTGCTCATATGAGTTTGTGTTGTATATAGGTGCATCTACAACTCTGCAGGGATTTATGCAGTTGTATTATTGAAATATTTTCAGCTCTGTATTGGAAGTCTGTTCTCAAGGCTTTATCTAGGTCCCTTTAAAGTACAGGATTACATTGTAAAACAGTGCAGATGTAGCTGCTTGATTGGGGGCGGGGGGGAAGTTGGACTTGATCTCTTGAGGTCCCTTCCAACCCCAACAATTCTGTGCTTTTGGTTTTAATATATACAGAAAATTCAGGCTTTGCTTTTGCTGTTATTTTGGCTGAATGTATGTATGTGCTTATGCTGTCATTTCCTCCTAACGAATGGGTTTAATCCGTGTTTGCCATGTTTTCAGGACTCTGTTTTAACTACAAGATTGCTTCTTGCCACCCACGTGCTGGGAATTGCAGGATGTATGACTCCCCAGCGAGTCTCCACAAGTAGCTGCACTTCATATAACCAGGGAAGCGTATGTGCTCACGCCTTCATATAACACTTCTCTGAAAAGGAGTTAATACGTCCCTGCGGGCACGGTAAAGGAGACATGGAGTTATGTTTGCCAAGAGCTCTGGGCTTGCAGAAATTCCCCCTTGGGCCTCTATAGTGATCAGCCCAATAACTCACCTGAAAGCATGGCTCAGTAACCATATCAGAAGTTCTGCTCCTTCAAGACCAATGCACTTTGAGAGGCTTTACTAGGAAAAACTTTGGTAGTAAAAAGCCCTATTGCAGTTTTGTTTGCAAAAGCCAACCAGTTCTTTGACCAGCTGAATTTTATTTCCTTCATCAAATGACTTTATTGACAACATAACTGACTGCTAGTGCAAAGCTCTGTCTGTGCCCAGACGTCTGCTGTTACTTACCAGCGAGGGTCACAGCTAGGCAGGGACTTGAGTTTCATATAGGGATGAGCCACTTGTAACTGCCGAGTGACAGGAATTGAGAATTAGGGTGTCTCATATACAAAACAGGAGCTTGTGATTTATTGTGGCTGTCAGTTAAATGAGGAGGAAGATTCTGCAATCCACACTAATGGAGTTGAGATACTGAAATTAAATTTAGGAGTGAAAAATGCCCTGGCCTTAGTTAAATTTAGTGGCTCATCCACTCAGCGGTAATTGTACACTTGCAATTCCTTCATCTGGACTGGACTTAAAATATGTACTTTAGTGATCAGATTAAATGAAATTTTAACGATCAACTGGAGTTAGACAAAATACTAATTAAACCCAGGGAAGTCTATTAATATTATTAGCCTCAGGGCAAGACAATTCAAAAACTGGAAACAAATTATTTGTAGCGTCCTGTCATTTCCTAAGTAAAATGTTCGAGTCTGGAGAGGAGAGACAAAAAAAGGGAAGTGTTTTTTTAGAAACAAGAAGGCTGGAGTCTATTTTATCTGTTTTATATCTTCTGGGTAGTCTTCAGTTGGCTTCTGACTTATGGCACCAATGCGAGGTGACCCCATGCACTGTAAACCACACGAGAAGGAACCCACATGGCTTGGTTTGAAGAAGTGCCCTCTTCACCAGCCTCATGACCCAGCAAAGGAGTCTGGAGCTTGAATGAGTGTTGAAAAACAAAACCAAAAAACTTGTAAAACGTTTGGGGTTATGTTTAACTCTTCTCTTTTCAGGCTTTGCACTCACAAACGAGCTCTGGGGAGCTCAGGGAGAACTCTCGGTGCTTTTTCCAGGCCTCTCTTTAACACTGGTTGGATATTCTTTCCTCGTAGGACTCTTCAAAAGGGATTTGTTTTAGACAGTGCTTTTACCTTTCATGTTTGATATGTGATACAAGACTGTGATGGCTTGGAGTAACTGAGTGCACCATTAATTTCTGACAGTTTTGGCCAAAGTGTGTAGGTTTTCAGAAAGTCCTCTGTTTGTTCAGCACTGTGGTGCAGGAAATCATGGTAAAATACTGTGGTCTCTCCTGTGACTCCCTTGAAATACCCTTTCACCTTGAATTTGAGGAATAGAAAGTATTTTGTTGTTACATCTGGGTCTTAACTATATTGAGTGTTGTGGTACTGGCAGAGGAGATGCATTCTTCCTCTCCTGGCCAAGCAGTAGCCATTTAAATTGCCATGATCTAAATAAACCATTACACCAGCCTCTGATCAGGCTGAGGCTAAAACTGGAGACGTGCATTTACTTTGCCCTGTTCTTTCTTGTACATTTTAGAGAAAGTTTAACTTTCAGCTTCCTGATGAAATGAAGAAAATGTTGGATTCCTTATTTACTGGTACTTTGGAGGCATGATGGAGGATGACTCATTTTTCCTCTTGGCTTCTAGTGGTCTCACACAGGCTCTTTAGCATTAAAAAAAGAATAAATACAATCTTTAAAAGGATGGTGAGACCTAATAGTCTCTAGCTCTCCCAGGCTGCCCCAGTGGCAACGCTTGTACATGTGTTGATAAAGTTGAAGTTTAAACATGTAAATAGTTTTTTTTTTCCCTTCCAAAGCTGACAGATTTCAGGCCACATACCTCATGACTTGACAGACAGATCCTTTTTGTGGGATCTGGAGAAGTGCTCATGTGCCCTCTTGAAATCTCTCTGCCCCTGCCCTCCACCCCAGAAGTTCTCCAGCCATCCTCTGAAAATCCTTGTGTGCCCACGGACAGTTTCTTTCAGTACCTTGCTAGAATTTATTACACACATTGTTCACAACTACATGAACATCTACAGGGTGTGGGGGAAATGCTTTTGGACAAAATCTATTAACTATCCAGGCTGAACTATCGTGGGTTGAGGGGATTTTTTGTCCAAATGCATGAGGTATCTTCTCTGATCTGCAGTAGATAATTATAAAACATTTTATTTTAGTGCTATGGAGTGCTGTGTCCTTTAATGTATGTGTGAACTATACTTATGCAGTTATGGTCTCAGTTTTTAAATTTAGATGCTTCAAATTAGAAAATGCCATTTGAAGGACTTGAGATGCAGTTTAAAAACCATCAGATTTACTTGTCTGCATTTCACATTTTTGAAACTGAGTGGAATATAAAGATTATGGGCATTTTAAATCTCAGATCTGCAATTCTAAAACTAATGTTACGATTCCAGAACAAAATATCAGTGAAAACTGGTGGTTTTATGGCATTTTGCAAACTTGGCCATTTAACTAAGCTACTTCCATTTGGCCTCACACTGTTAATTTCAGAAACCTGTCTTTAGTTCCATGTAAAAATTAATACACTCAGGTTTCTAAACAGTTGGGACTACCTTACAAGTGCTGTTCCTCTGCTGGCTTTGCTTTGACATACAGGTTTACATACTGTGCTCTGACGGTGCTAATGGGAGGGTGAGAGGGTGAATTTTGGTTACTGTTAGAGACCAACTTCAACCCTGCTGATCTCTGGTAGCCTTTTCCTTGCTATTAGTTGATGTAGGATTAAGCCTCAGCAGAAGAGCTGTTCCATGCTCCTCTGGGGAGTTATGTTGGACAGGCAGCACAGAGATCTTTCTTTCCTTGGACTTTTATTATTGCCAACTCTGTTTACAGAGATGCTTGATCTGTGGCTAGCTGACAATTAATCATTTAAAAGTAATTAGAGTTGAACCTTGAAAGGTAAGAGGTCTGTTTAGAAGGATGTCTGAAACTGCCACAGACTCCAAAATTCATCAAAAGTTTTCACAGCAACATGAAAAAAACCCAGGGGTGGGGGGAAAGGGTCTTGTGAAAAAATTTTGTGGTCCTTACTGTTGAACTCACCAGGAAATGCTTATTATTTCTTAACAGTTATTAATGAAGAGCATTGGAAAATTAAGAAAGTTGAGAACTAAAGAGAAAAGCAATAAAAAGGGATCTCCTGAACCAAGGGTGTCTATATATCTATATGTATATATATATTGCAATTGCTTGGTGAAGGGCGATGATTTAATAGAGGCTCAGTTCTTAATAGCACAACTTCTTCTTAAATTTGTCCTTTGTGGAAAAGATTCCTAAGGGAGGAGGCAAAAAATGAAATAAAATCTCATGCTCATCCTCTTTGAATATCAACAAAAACACTGGTTTCAGCCATCGGGATGTCTGTACCTGATGTTTAGGTGCATATTATTTATACATATATATATATATATAATTTTTTAAGACCCCATATAATTTTACTATGCATGGACAAGAAACTGCTACCATGAAAAGACTCTGCAGGGACTGTGCTGCGTATTGTGATGCTTTGGGTTTATTTTATTAAGCAGGAAGCTTGGGAAGGGTTTGTTACCATTCTGCTGGTCTCATGAAGGTCTGAAGCTGTGGCTGTCATCGAGCCAAGGACAGTTGTACAAGAAGGGTGAAGCTGGGTACCAAGCAGAAGAATTTTCATGCTTTATCTTCAAAGAAAGGATTGGCATTTGCAAATGGTTGCACAGAACTTTCATATGTTTGTTCTGACCCCACCAGTTCCTCAGAGAGGTACAAGGTTCAGCTATTGGTCAGCATCAAAAAATTACTGGTAGCTGCATGAGTTGAAGCATGTCTCTGGAAATCAAGTTGCTATTTTACGTTTGCACTAGTACTAATGACTTTCTGTTAAAATTTGTTGTTTAGAAAGGGTGTCAGGGAGCAGTGGTTCTGAGAGAGGTATCTAGAAGCTGCATGTGCTCTATTGCAAATTCGATACGTAAATAGTATATATCATGTGGAAGCATAGATACTGTGTGCACACACACACTACGTACTGCAAAGTAAAGGGAATTCAAAGAACAATATAAATTACCCCAACTTTGCAATCTCTGGCTTATACAGAAAGCAGGAAATATTTATTTGTTTTTCCCTTGGCTGAATAATGATAGAGAGATGTAACAGAACTGGAGTTTATAAAACAAGCAGGAGAAAAACAATATCCTCTCCAGCAAAAAGAATCCAAACACACCTTATCTCTCCCCTCCTGTTTGCTGGGGGAGAACAAGTGGCAGCAACCGCAGTCTTCAAGCTAGGCAGCGCTGGCTGTGGACAGGATATGGTTGACGAAGCGATAATTAAATCCTTTTCTGTGGCTGCCTAAGCCTGCTTTCAACTCCATAACACAGATAAAAATGTCTTTCCTTTGCAGAAGCTCCTCAGCCTGGTCTCTGCTCCACAGAAGTAAAACATTGTGAGTGTGAAAGCTTTTCATGAAAGTATTCATGAAAAGTCTCCCCAAGTCATCCTGGTTTCGTCATATCCAGATGCAGGAGGCAATCTCACCAGTGCTCTTTATGGAGCTTGCTGGCCAGCACGTGTCAACTTCACGAGAGTCAACAGAAGCCACTTTCTTTTCTTCAGGCAAATGCTTGATGACCTTAAAGTCCTTCACACAAATTAGCCCGTTACCTTGAGATGCCCCAGACATCTTCACTTGCTGTTTATCCAAGTGAGCACTTCTCGAAGCAGTGAGGCTGTGCTAGAAAGGCACAAGCTGCTTTGGGAGTTAGAGATGTTGGTGTGTTCCCCTGGACTATATAAAACATGGGAAGGTTACATTTAGTTATGCAGAAATTCAATAAAGGACACAACGTCTGTCATAGTTTTATTTAATTGACTGTAACTATTCTAATCATCAACTAATGGCCTGAATTTTGGATAGTACTTCATTGTGTCACACCAGCATAGCACTGCTTTTTATGTTACAGCTGTAATCTGAGTTTATCATCTGTTCTTATGCAGGACTTGTTATATCTTATCTGTAAGGGAGCATTGGGCTGCGTGCTAAGCTCTCTCCTGACACCTGTCCCAAGAGACTTTCCCTGGACTGTCTGTCCTGAGTCACAGCAACGTGGTGTGAACTCTCTCAGGCCCCGATCCAGGAAAGCATTCAGGCATGGATAGAGCTTGACGATCATAGCTTCAATTGTTCATTGACATCAGTGGGGATACTGACGTAATAACAAATTATGCACATGATTAAGCACTTGGCTGTGCAGAGGCCTGAGCTAATTCTCCTTTGTAAGCAGATTTGGACAGCAATTGCCACAACATTTCTGTTTTTATTTATTACAGGATTTTAGGGTGAAGGTAATTTAATCTCCCATCAAAGACTTCGGCAAACACAAGCATTAGAACAAAACATTTAAATATAATTATAATAGAGCTTGTCAAAACCACTTAGACTCACATAGTTAAGACATTACTGGCCCTAAACTCTGTTAGCGTGAGGTACCCGAGAACTTCAAGGAGTGCTTGAAAACACATGATTAGATATACAATAGCAGCAGAAGAGAATGTTTTCTTCCCTCTGGTTAATAACTGTAAGGAAGGAACGTATCTGTGAGAAGGAGCAGGCAGAAAGCTCCAGCTACATTCAGCACAGAGAACAATGCTGCTGGGTTCCTTTTTGGTTGCTGTTGTTATTTTGGTGTAGAAAATTATGTTCACTGTTCCTCAAAATGTGCTACACCCACGCTCCTGCAAAGGTAAAATTAATAGAAGTAAAATGTGGCTGCTGATGGCTGCATAATTGAGAGGTGTCATCAGTGCTCTCCACTCGCTTTTATTGGCCTCTCTGAGCAAGAATTACTTGCTTGTACTTTGATGATCACCTCCAAGAGATCGAGTGAATGAAGTGGCAGTCTCAGCTTTATATTCTTTCCCTATACCAGACAATATTTTACCTCCATATGAAAAAAACCCCCTTGATTATCCAAGTAGATGTGTGTGTTTGTATGTATGTTTAGTGTGATCAGCTGTATTCAAGTCAATATCCATCTACGTTCTGGCAAGCGTCTTCAAGCCCTCACCTTCAAATAATCTTCCCCATTTCAAGACTGGGCGTTTAACCCACAGCAGACTTGGAGGGCTCCCTTCAGAGGGCTTATAGCAAGCTGAGGAGGTGCTCTGTATATTCTTTACCTCTCTACCTGAGAAACTGCTGGGATATATGGAATTGTTGGCATCTGAGTGAAAGGTTGATACCAGCCTGAGCTGATGGCACTTCAGCGATGTCAAGGTGCTGTAGGTTAGAGGGAAGGGGGGAGAAGCTGGATTCGTGAGCGTTTTTACAGAGCACTGAATCAATGACTGTGTTCCTCTGATTGCACCGTGCAAGGTTATGATTATCTCTGAGATGCCTGCATTTATCACATGGGTGTGGGCTTTTGTTTAAAAAGAATATCTATATGACAGGCTCAATTTGCAAGACATACGGGCAATAATTCTGTGCTAAACAAAAGGCTGGCAGAGCTGACGTGGGTAAATGCCTGTTACTAGAAAACACTGAGTGAACTGGTTGGCTTGCTTTCAAAACCTAAAGGTAGCGTTGCTGTCTGTTGGAGCTGCACACTTGCTAAAGGGCCTTTTTTCCCCTGTTTCACTGATGGCAAAAGAAAGTAGAGCTGCATTTGTCTTTGCATCATTCTGTGACGCTTGTGGTACTATTTCAATAAGACGTTGTCTGAAAACAAAGCGGTTGAGGCTTTCTTTGACATTGGAAAGTAAATGTGTTTTGAAATTGCCTTTATTCACCGTACAGGTTTTTATTTGTCATATTTCCAAGTAGTATAGTTGTATTCATGCAATAGCACAAAGTCATCTGGCTACAGAACGTGGTTGGAGCCTGTGACGTTACTGTCAGAAATGCCAAGCCTGTGCCTCATTCAGCTTTTGCTCCTGCTCCCCTCTTGTCCCTCTGCCTTTCCACGTAGCTGTCAGCAAGCTATTAGAAGCGACACTGGATTCAATCCATGTAATTCAGATTGGGGAGCTGACTTGTACCTGCTGGTCATAGTGTCAACAATTCTCATTTTTAAAATTATTAATATTGCTATTTTTAATGTTTTATTTGCACGTTGCTAGGAGGGGGCTTTGTGACTCCATGCACTTTGTGACTATGCATTGCATCATGGTTCTTCTAATGGTTTGGTGCTGTTCCTTCATCACACACCATAGGTTTTGTGAGAAGGGGATATAAAAAAACCTATTTCCCAATAGGTTTGTAAACAGGAGTGTAGAGGAAAAAAAAGAAGATATTGACAATTTCCACCCTCTAAAATACATTATTGAGCTTTATACTGCAGGAGGTGCATGCCGTTGGGTTGTAACACCTGCTTTGCTGCCCCAGGAGAGCTCTCTCTCTCCAGAGAGCTATTGAACTCATCGGTTCTGGTTCACCAGGTCAACCCTGGTGTTGTGGTGTGACAAGGTGTTGAGATCTCACAAGCTCCTCGGTGATGTGTGTGCCAACAAGGAGCTTGGTTGCTCCGCTGTCCTGCCATCCTGTGATTCCTGAGCCAAAAACACGGTTGAGGTGGGTAAGGTATTTGAAAATTAGTTTCAAGCTGCATTAACTCAATAGCAAATTTGCCTTTCAGTATTAAATGGAGAAAGTTACTCTGTCTTTCTGCTTGAAGAATGGATCAAATCCCTGAATAAGTCACTCTGATGGCTAATTGCCTGCAGAAATAAAAAGATGTGACCTTTTCCAGCTCTTAGTCTAGCTTTGCTTTTCAGGCAGAAGCTTGTGTCAGGCTTCTGTTTGGACAGCTCTTGCATTTCCTCCCGATTAATTCTCATCTGGATTGCTGGAAATAATAAATCAAGATTTGGAAAAACCAAACAATATTAGTCTTTTTGGGAGGAATGAATAAAGTGAGGTGGGTATTTATTGTGCAGCCTTACAATCCAATTTGCTGTCTCTTGTTCGCTGGAAAATAGAAAACTGAGCAGAGGAGGCTGCATTGAAAAATGTGGCTTCCTAAGACACATTTAACCTGAATATATGAACTTGGTGGTCCCAGAAGTTTTGGGAAAGAAAAGCTGTCAGCTCTCTTTCAGTCTAGCAGTACCTATGAGTTGAAATGTAACCAGGTCCGGAGCTCAGGTCAGCGCAACTGGTTTTCATTTCATGTAGCAAAAGCAACGAGCTTATTCCCTTGAGAGGTTTTTTTTGGAGAACATTCCGTGCATAGTGCTGTGCAGTCACTGTTGCTTTATGATGTGTGTTATGAAATATCACAAATAGCCACGTTCAGTCTGTGAAATCTCTCTGTTCCTTTCTGCTGCTTTGGCAATGTTATCATTGTGGCATCACCTAAAGATTTAGTTGCTATTGACAGTCAGCAGGACACAGCTTTAGTGTGTTACTTGGGGGATTCTGAAAATGAGATTATTTTTTTAAAAATTCCCCCACAAACTAACAGTTTTCTAAAGTCAGGACCAGATACAGATTTTCCTTGCCACTTCAGTACAAAAACAGTGGCTGTGTTTGTCAGAGGACAAGACACCATCTCGGAGATGACACTTGCTGATTGTGAGTGAGAAGGACATCTCTTTAAATTGAGGAGTGTTTGGGGTTTTTTTTTTGCTGAAGGAAACATTTGACACTGCTGTCAGTGGGAGGGGAGACAGTTTTTGTGAGAGAAGGAATATCCAGTAATAGCTTGAATCCCCTTGGGGTCAGTTGGGATATTTTACAGTTGAGAGGTGCCAACCTTATCATAAAAGCTTCAAGTTATTCTGACTTTTGCTCAGCAATAGTGCACAGAGGTCAAAATATCAGATTCTGACCTAATTTTTGAAGAAAAATATTAAATTTTCCATGAGATACCTTAGGGTTGGCTATGTAGCTTTTAATGAGCACATAGTCCAAGCTAAATGTAAAGAGATGATAAGTTAGAAGCTTATGACCTAAAAAACCCAACCAACCAACCACAAACACTGATAATGTGTCTAAGTTGTGGGCTTCCAAGTACCTAACCTTGCTCTTTAATTGGTGTACCTCCAAAAGCCCATGTGCTCAGGGGAGAATGCTGGTGGGCTCCATGACTGCAGGTAAGATTCATGGCAGCATTTTAGTTTCCTTCTTCATGTCATCACCTTGATTGGGTTACATGTAAGCACTGCTTTGCCTCTCCAGAAGTGTGGCTGTGGTGGACGTATTGACAGCTTTAAAACCATGTACTGTGTTATCCTGGATCCAACATCAGTAATTGAAATTCTGCCATTTGGTATCAGGCTGTAGGAGTGAGTTGTCATTGGTCTTTTGGAGTAAAAACCTCCCAGTAATTTCTAAAAAGAATCACAAAAGAAACAGCTTCTTCAGTGCGTGCTACCTCCTCCTCTGGTGACATCCCAAAATCTTTGCCTTCTGGCCCGTCTGTCATCACTTCCAGGATCCCTGGGTGATTTGGGTTCCCTATTCAAGCTCACTGTGTAATCAGTGCAACCTGCTTGCTCCACGTAGTAGAAGGGGCCTTCCCTTTGAATGTCCAACCCAGCACCAGCAGTTGGGGTGCCAAGAGGAGCTGGGCTTCAGTTCCAATCACTTCTGAATCATAGAATCATAGAATGGTCTGGGTTGGAAGGGACTCCATGGATCAGAGAGCTCCAACCCCCCTGCCACAGGCAGGGACACCAACCTCCAGGCCTGGAGCTACACAAGGTTGCCCAGGGCCCCATCCAACCTGGCCTTGAACACTTCCAGGGACGGAGTATCCACTACTTCTCTGGGCAGCCTGTTCCAGCCCCTCACCACTCTTTCTGTAAAAAACTTCCCCCTAATATCTAATCTAAACCTTCCCTCCTTTAGCTTTAGTCCATTCCCCCTTGTCCTGCCATTATCTACCCTTTTAAAAAGCTGAATCCCCTCCTGCTTATCAGCTCCCTTCAGGGACTGGCAGGCTGCAATGAGGTCCCCCCACAGCCTTCTCTTCTCCAGGCTGAACAAGCCCAGCTCCCTCAGCCTTTCTTTGTAGGGCAGGTGCTCCAGCCCTCTAATCATCCTTGTGGCTCCTCTGACCCCTCTCCAACAGTTCCACATCTTTCTTGTATTGGGGGCCCCAGCTCTGGACACAGGACTCCAGATGGGGCCTCACAAGGGCAGAGTAGAGAGGGACAATCACCTCCCTGTCCCTGCTGCCACCCCTCTGCTGATGGAGCCCATTAGAACAGCTCAAACCCCTGTGAGATACACAAAAGTGCTTAATGTTGCGACACGGTTTGTATGGGTATCCAGGGATCCCCATTGTCCTGCAAAATAGAACATCCTCCTAATTTATAACTAAACCAACAAGCAAGAAACATGCACCACCTGTTTTTTAAAAACAATATAGTTGTAATTCTGTAGCGAGCTACAAAAGCTTTTCCTGTGGTACCCAAGGAGAGCAGTGGTTTCTCAACGCCAGCCTCCTGTGTGCTCCTGCTGATGTGGTGGAGGCGGGGTGGGTACATCTCAGTTTATACACTTATCTCATCATTGCCATGAGTCCACCCAGCCTTGGCACAAACATGGACACAGAGTCCTTCCTTGGATGGATCACAACATTGTCAAATTCTGTACAAACAGCCTTAATGAATGTGAGTCACTTGATTCTTGGAATTCATTTCTGCACTGCAAATGGACATAATTATGTGGCTAAATTGAAAGGAGCCATAAGCAAAACAGAAGTGTCAAACCAAGTCCTGCAGGAAGCGATCGGCTGAGAGCCTGCCTATCGCTGGCTTGTGAGAAAAGCAAGTGCTGTTAGGAGAGACACAGGACACAAGAAAAGGATGGTGTAGTAATCAGCTTGGGCTTTGCATGCAACAACAGCAAGTAGGGTATGTCAGTCAGGACACTGCAGTCAGTCCATGTAGGAATGTGGTGGGCCACCTGCAAGGTCTGCAGCACCCTGTGCACCACTCAGGCTCAGCGTTTCCTCTTGCCTTCACATGGCCAGCTGTGCCATGAGACTCTCCTGGGAATGGGATTCTGCCTTCCACATCACAGGGGCTTGCCAGGTACATTGGCCTAGGTGGGAAGCTTGGAAGTGACAAAGTACAAACACTTTTTGCTGGTTCATTCACTTTACCTGAGGTAGTGTTTTTAATTGTATCCTCAGTGATTCTGTCCCTCTACTCCGCTCTTGTGAGACCCTGCATGGAGTATTGTGTCCAGTTCTGGAGTCCTTAGCATAGGAAGGACATGGAACTGTGGAACGGGTCCAGAGGAGGCCATGAAGATGATCAGAGGGCTGGAGCATCTCTCCTCTGAAGACAGGCTGGGATGGTTGGAGTTGTTCAGCCAGAAGAAGAGAAGGCTCTGGGGAGACCATATAGAAGCCATCGTACCTGAAGGGGCTTACAAGGAAGCTGGGGAGGGACTTTGTAGAAGAGCGTGTAGTGAAAGGATGAGGAGGAATGGTTTTAAATTGGAAGGGGGTAGATTTAGATTGGATATTAGGAAGAAATTCTTCACTCTGAGGGTGGTGAGGCCCTGGCACAGCTTGCCCAGGGAGGTGGTGGCTGCCCCCTCCCTGAAGGTGTTCAAGGCCAGGTTGGATGGGGCCTTGAGCAGCCTGGTCTAGTGAGAGGTGTCCCTGCCCATGGCAGGGAGTTGGAATTTGTTGATCTTTAAGGTCCTTTTCAATCCTAACCATCCTATGATTCTGTGATACGATGTGTATTATTCATGGAGCAGAGGAACTTGGTCTGTGTAATTTTGCTTGGGGTTGCTCTGTCCCTCCAGTCCTGCACAGTGTGGGCTCTGTTCTCACAAGGTGGCTTCAGCCTATTTATGAACCTTCAGGGTGGCATCACAGTTGCTCAGTATATGTGGACTGTGGGACACTTTTAAACTTGTCCATTGACTTAATCTGATAAATGCAGGAGGGCAGAGAATGGAAGGTGTGATAGGTGGTGAAAAAGCAGGCGGAGCTGGAATACCAGTTAAAAATCAGGAGCTTTTCACTGTCTGCAACGCGAGAGTCTGTTTCATGTGCCAGGATGGTAAGAAAAAGGAGGTTGCTTATTCTTAAAAGCAGCTGAGCTCAGGCATGCCTCTAAATGGAGAGTGCACCACTGCTGAAGTGGAGTGCCCTGCACAGCAATGAACTCTCCATCAGAAGAGACACTCTCTCCCAAGTTCCTCCAGCAGCTAACAAGAGGCGAGACCAGAGCGTGGCATTCCGTGAAAGGAAGCCATCCAGAGGGACCTTGCCAGGCTGGGAAGATGGGCCCGGGGGAACCTAATGAGGTTCAGCACTGCCAAGTGTCAGGGGCTGCACTTGGGCTGGAGGAATCCCAGCCATAGATACAGGCTGGGAGAAGAGCTCCTGGAGAGCAGCCCTGCTGAGAAGGACTTGGGGATTGTGGTGGATGAGAGACTGAACATGAGCTCTGGCAGCTCGCAAGGCCAATGGGATCCTGGGCTCCATCAGCAGAGGGGTGGCAGCAGGGACAGGGAGGGGATTGTCCCTCTCTGCTCTGCCCTGGGGAGGCCCCAGCTGGAGTCCTGTGTCCAGAGCTGGGGCCCCCAATACAAGAAAGATGTGGAACTGTTGGAGAGGGGTCAGAGGAGCCACAAGGATGATTAGAGGGCTGGAGCAGCTGCCCTACAAAGAGAGGCTGAGGGAGCTGGGCTGGTTCAGCCTGGAGAAGAGAAGGCTGCGGGGGGACCTCATTGCAGCCTGCCAGTCCCTGAAGGGAGCTTATAAGCAGGAGGGGATTAAACTTTTTAAAAGGGTAGATAATGGCAGGACAAGGGGGAATGGACTAAAGCTAAAGGAGGGAAGGTTTAGATTAGATATTAGGGGGAAGTTTTTCACAGAGAGAGTGGTGAGGGGCTGGAACAGGCTGCCCAGAGAAGTAGTGGCTGCCCCATCCCTGGGGGTGTTCAAGGCCAGGTTGGATGGGGCCCTGGGCAACCTTGTGTAGCTCCAGTCCTGGAGGTTGGTGTCCCTGCCTGTGGCAGGGGTGTTGGAGCTCTCTGATCCATGGGGTCCCTTCCAACACAGACCATTCTATGATTCTATGATTTATCTGTGCGTTTATCTTAGCGTGGCCTCTTTCTTCGTTCCCTCAGATCAACATATTGGCAGCAGCTGTGAGTCATGTTACCCTGAGCTGGCACTGGCAGCAGTGGGAGGGCAAAGAGGCGATTGTGCTGCCTCCTTCGCACAGGTCCCTCTGCCAGTACGGCATTCAGAGCACCACAATGGGGTATTGTGCCGCCGGGATTGCGCGCTCCTGTTTGCATGGGGTGGGGAAGGGGTCATTATTTTTGTACAGTGGGAGCTAGCAATCTGGAACCAACCGCTTTAGAAAGTGCCCAACTTTCCTTTCATTATTACCAAAATAAGAAGTGTATTATGCAGCAAAAGGACTCCACGCTGCTTATGTTGTGGAGAGGGGTTTTTTCCACCCTTGGCAGATATTTTTACCAAGTGAAAAAGGCTCAGGAAACCCTTTGAAGGAATGTTAGCATTCCACCTTTTTTAGGTTTTTTTTAATTTTTGAGAGGGGTGTGCTACTAATGGTTGGTAATTATACGTCTTTCTCCCCCAAGGAAATGCACAAGGCTGACTCGTTTTTCTTTGAGAAGGCAGAAATCCCTTTGTGTGGGCCTGAATGGCTGGTGTGCTTCAGAGCCAAGCCTGCAGGTGCATTGTCTGGACCCAGGAGGAAGTGAAAGGTGGCAGCTTAATTACTGAGCTGAGAGGCCTCTAGAGATGAGTAAGGTGCCCACATCCGTGGTCGGCTTTCTTAAGAAATCAGCCAGTTCAGCTCCAAGAACTCCTAGGAACCCTTAATAAAATCAGAGATACCCAAGAGTCAGAAGTTTTAGCAAACAGAAGAGGAAAATCAATATGGTGTATTAAGGACAAGACGGTTAGTAACAGTGTGTAGACATGTCATAGCCCGCTGTGCGCAGCATTCCCACATCAGCCAGGCTTTGGCTGGGATGCCAGAAGTGTCTGCACTGGTGTTTCCAGACTTCCCTTTCTCTTAGGATTGTGAAAAGCTGATGGTGCTGTGACCTTCATCCTTCCCTTCCACCCCCTCACCATCCCCATTGTGGTCGTCTCAGATTTTTTCCATTTAACTAGAGATGAAGGGATAAAACTGTTCCTGCATCCCTTGCCCTTTGATGTCATAAATACAAATACTTTACTGGAGTTTTGTCTTAGCAATTAGCCTGAAGTTTTGCAGTAACTTCTGTAGTTTTAAGGGACTCTGTGTTCCTCTATTGCAGACCTCAGGTTTTTTCCTCCCTAACTTTTGGGCATGTTTTTGAGTTCACCATAGTTTTGAATAATTTTGACAACTATGTCTCTGGCTAGATATGAAGTCTGTTGAGATTTGAGAGACGTTCTTCACCGTAAGCAGTGCTTCAGGTAGTTGTGCTGTGTGCCATCTCCCCGATTTTTTGCATATGTTAAAAAAAATGCACACGTCTCTTAAAGACCCTAAAACGGTGGCATGTTAATGGTTGAGATGGCAGAGAAGGTGACAAAAGATTTTTAGAGTAGACCTGTGTGTTGAAGCTGTCCTGTTCTCTAGAAGCACAGTGCTGACCATCGCATGAGCCAGAGGATGGTCAGCCCAGGGATGGATGGAGAACTTTGGCTTCTCAAGGCAGATTCTTCTCCCTCTTGGTCCTCTAGCCTAAGGCAAAAACGTTGCTATGAATTAATCTGAGACACAGGGAACGAAGTCATCTTGGAAAATAAAGAAAACAGAAATAATGTCATTTTAGCACGCTACATGAAATGATGATATGCTCCTGCATCAGCTGCCAGATTATGGTTGGTATTTCCTCTGGTTTATTTCTATATTCAGCTCTTTTTGTAGAGTGCAACTAAAAAGAAGTAGCAGAATTCAGAGCTGTTGCTGTGGCTGGTTACGGTGGTCTTTTACTGCAGCCACCCTTAGACACTCGCAACAGGCTGTTACGTTACAGCCCACACGCATTTCTGTCTGGGTAAGGGAATTTGTTGCAGTTCCAGGTGTCAGGTGTCACCGGTTCTTGGCTAAGACACCTTCTCTGCATTGAATACCCTTCAGCTTTTTATCAGCACTGTGCTTTGCTTCTCATTCTGTTGCTCTCCAGAGAGTGCCCATTGTGTGTCCGACTGCCTTATTTCTGCAGCCAGCAGCCTGCACCGCACCGGTATGCTTCACTGCCTCCTTTCATGCCAGTGGAAGGGCTGTGTACACTAGTGTGCTTTGAAGCAAATCTCCCCTTTCACGTTGCAGAGCAGGCTTGGCATACGCAAAGGGGATGGAATGAAATATGGAGCTGTGCTCCAGGTGCGTACCTAATGTGCTTCCTCCATTAGCAGGAGTTCATCCACAGCACCCCCTGCACAGCCCTGCCATATGCAGGGATTGAATGTCAAGTTTTCAGCGCTGGCAGGGTCTCCACAGATCTGCTCCTTGCATCCTCACTGCTTGCTGGTGTACAGATAGCTGGACATATACCCTAAGCTTTCCCCCTCCTGCTTTCAGTTAAGGAAGGCATCCTGTGTGGGGCTTCGCCTTTTGCTTCATGAACACAGCCTCTCTTGAGGAAAGGTAGTAGTGGAATAAACGTAGCTTTGAGTTGGAAAGCTAAGTTGTGTTCCCCCTCTACTCTGCCCTGGTCAGGCCCCACCTGGAGTATTGTGTCCAGTTCTGGGCTCCTTGGTATAAGAAAGACAGGGATCTCCTGGAGAGAGTCCAGTGAAGGGCTACAAAAATGATTAAAGGCCTAGAGCATCTCCCCTACGAGGTAAGGCTGAGTGACCTGGGACTGTTCAGCCTTGAGAATAGAAGACTGAGAGGGGATCTGATCAATGTTTATAAATATCTGAAGTGTGGTACACAGGGGGAAATGGTCAGCCTCTTTTCAGTGGTCTGTGGAGACAGGACAAGGGGCAGTGGCCAGCACAGGATGTTCCCCACCAATATGCGGAAGAACTCTTAAATAATGCTAGCATCATATCTCCATTTAGAGAAACTGAGTGCTACAAAACACATGGCTGATTGGTAATCAGAAAAGCATAAAAATTGCCAACATTTGGCAAGAGGTGTACAAACCACGCTGGTGTTTCTGTAAGAAAATAAGACTATTGCCCAGTAACGGGCATTCTGTGTAACTGCTCACTCACGTCAGCCCCTGATGCCATGGCAGGCTTTCTTATCCAGGTATTGATACCTGTGTAACCTTACACTGGCCAGTCTTGGAATAGTGGGAAAGTAACTTCTTTTAAATTCTCACTTGCCTGTCTGTTGGGATTGAGGAGGGACAAGTCGTAGGGGCATCAGCTTTTTTTCACTTCTTTGGAGGGATTATGATCTGGTGCCCATTGGAGTCACTGAGGTGACCTTGTCTTTTCACGGATGGGTGTCATGCTCTGGGATAACCCTGTAGTCTTGTCTTTGTCAAACAACCCTTTGCCTTCAGAAGTTCTTCCTGAAGAAGCTCACATTCACCCCGAGTAGTTCTGCAAGCTCACCAGCCACTCTCATCTCCCTGTGAATTTGCTGTTTTCCCATGGGTTTAAAACTGTTGTTCTCCCTTCTGTTTGGCAGTAGGAAATAACAGGAATGTTCCAGTGGGAAAGGAAATGTGTTTTGACACCATTGTGTCTGAGTGCCACTTTTGAAGGTGATTTGTTTTACTTGTGCTAAGTTCCTCTTGGTGTTTCTTTGGGGTTATTATCATTTTGTAAACATTAGAGAATAGGCTGCGGAGTGCCAACTGCCTTATGTTTGTTCTTAAAGAAAACACAAGGTACAGCCCGTTCAGGTGAACTAATCTTGAGAGCCTGCATAGTTTCACATCTTTGGGACCAGCATCTGCAAAGAGACTGAGTTTGGCATATGGAGCCATGAGGCTGTTAGTCATCCTGCTCAGCAGGAGGGCAAGTCCTGACTCCCTATGTGACTCTGGCTGGAAGAGGAATGATTCCTTCTCCTTCCATGCAGATCTGTGGCTCTGAATTGTGGAAAAAATATTAAATCTGAGTTAGGGAATCCATGGGTTTTTCTTACCCTGCCCACTATGGGCTGCTGACTTCAGGTGGTGTCTCAGAGCAAGAAAACACCTGATTTTGTACGTTTTTATAAACACTCTATTTTTTGCCCCCCAGTGAACACATCCATTTTGCATCAGTGTAGCAGCTGATGGGGTTCCTAATGATTCCTTTCCTGCCTGGATCTGCAGTGACATTGGTGCAGCAGCTCCCCCAGCCAGGCAGGGGCTACAGGAACTGGGGGACTGTGGCTGGGAGGACTTGTGCCCCGGGCTGTCCTTCCCTCCAGGCTGTCCTGCCCTCCAGGCTGTCCTGCCCCTGGGATGTCTCGAGCAGGCAGGCAGTGCCATACAGCTGCATTGCCCGTTCTTGGAGAGCCAGGGCTCCTGCAGGTCAGTCTGTATCCCTCCCTTATATGCTGTACAGGGATCATGTGTTGCTACAATTATCATCCTGTCAAGTACCTGTCGAGAGAGCAGGATCGGCGAATGAACAGTACATAAGTTATGGAACATTAAAGGATTTATGGGTTGCCACATTTTGCATTTGATAACTGATGTATCATAAGGAGGAGAAGGTTGTTTTAGTTCTGAGGTTGTAACAGCTGTCCCTATCTGTCGTCTTGTGGTGGTGAACCTCACCAGCCAGATGGACCATGTCGTCCCTTTCAGAAGCGGGCACCCGTGATGGTCTCTTGTCCCCTGGAACCAGGCACGCGAGGCTGGTGGCTTTGTATTTGCACCTTGAATTTAATGCTTCTGGGAAGCTTGGGACTGAGATGTATTACAGGCTGGAGAAATTCGTTCTGCCTCCCCTCTCCCCTCCCCCTGTTTTATGTCATGTAACGGTGACAATAAAAATGGCACTAGGAAAAGGCTGCTATTGTTAAAATAATTAATCTGGCTGATAGCCTCTTCCTAAAGGGCCCTTGGGAAAGAGGAATGCCAAAAGTAGGCTGCAGGCCTGGTAGATTTGCATAGTGTGAAAGGTGGGACATTTAATAATAAATCTGTATTTGTTATCTTGGCCTTTCACAATGAAATGGAAGTACTGCCAATGCTTTGACATCCAGAGTCAATACCCTGCAGCATTTACTAGAGTAAGCTAGAATGGGCTTTCTTGGGAGAGTTAAAATACAAAGGAAATTTAAAATGGATGCTAAAGCAGGGTATTTAGAGTAAACTTAGAGGAAGTTTCAATATTGCTGCAAATCATGAGTTTCTCTGGTTTGGGTTTCTGGAAGTCTTTGAAGAGATTAGCATAAATTTGGTTACATGAAGGATAAATCCCGTTGTTAAAAGTGGTGGCAGTGAATCCAGCACAGTATAAATTCAATAATCTGCTTCTGTGAGTTTTCATCAGTTTCATAATGTTTCCCTGGCAGAATTATCTGCTCTGAATTTTAGTCCAAATCGCATCCTTCCCCAGATTTTTACATCTGTCGCTGCTTTTTGAGCAGAAATGGCCAATTAGAAAGGTGCCCAGTCTTTTAACGTAAAGATGCTTGGTGCTGCCATACCCATCGTGTCTCAGGGATGTGACTAACTGCTCCCATCATTTATTGCCTGTGAATCAAGGCTTCAGCTCTGGATAAATAGTAATTACTGATTATGTCACGTCATTAGAAGTTGTTCTTTACTTGTGGTCGGGCTTTTCACAGCTTTTGTATTACAAGTGACATGTTTCAAGCCAGGAAAGTTCATAGCTTTAAAAGGCAGCGCTGCCCAGCTAGTTTGGTGTGGTTCATGTCTGCAAATACCATACGACAGCTCCGGTCCCTTGTTTTCCTGCCAATGAAGCAACAGGATGGTTATTGTCAGCAGCATATCTGCTGTCAGTGCAGGAACAGGTAAGCTTTCAGGATGCAAACAGAGACTGCTTACGTGGGTGATACTAGGAAACGGGTTTTTTTTCTTCTCCTCTTGTCTTCTGAACTTAGTGAAACATCGCACATAGTGCCTGGGAAGGTATTTTGTGTAAAACCATAGCTGGCTGATGTCTCAAAGTGCTCTTTCCTATGCATGTGATGGCTTTGAAGCTGCTCCGTTACAGTCTATAAACACTGTATCGAGCATGGGCTGCCTTGGGTTGTTCAGCACGTAACTGTGTTGGGTTACACCAACAAAGGTTATGGGAAAAACAAGCAGAAAACGTAACTGGCTCAGGATGGACACCCCCCGGTATGCAAGTCCAGAGCTGCAGGAGAAGTGCCCCAGTTATTAAGAGGGACGGGCTGATTTCCAGCTTTCAGCCAGGTTGCACAACGCCTGGTGCCACGCAGGCAGGAGCCAGTCAAGCACGGCGTACGGAGCAGGGGGATGCGCTCTCCAGGCGTCAGGGAGGCAGTTTTGGGTATGCTGGCTAGACTTGTCGAGCCAAGAGGCACATGAAAATTACTATCTTAAAATCTCTGTCTGTAAATGTTTTATCCCACTGTTCGGAATAACCATTGTTTTGATTTCACCAGTGCGTTCACCAGCTGTCACAGGCTGCTATAGGGAGGAACCAGAGGTGCTGACTCAGCCCAGATGCTTAAGCACAATTAATATACGGAGTCTGCAGCACAGGGTTTAGAAGGGAGGGTTGTAGTGCAGCTTTTGGTGCACTATTGCCGTACCTGGAGAGTTCTTCCTCTTGCTGTTCTCCTTTCCTGTTCACTTCTTTTCTTACTGTGACTTTCCTCAGCCTTGGCATATCCTCCATCCCTGTAATTGTCCAACAGTGTCTCTTGTCATTATTTCGGATCAATGCCTTTCCATATACATGTCTGTGGTTCCCTGGCCCGCTTCGCTGACAGATGCTTAGGGGCAAATCTTCAGCTGGTAAAAATAGAGCTCCCTGCAACAGTGATAATTTACACCAGCTGAGGATCAGCCACTTGTGCTCTGTCTTAAAATACCCATCTCTGAGAAGCAATTTGTTGCTTAATGAAGAAAACACTCCTAGTTGTCTATTCCTCATTTCAAAACGATGGGAATGTGGTTGGTAGCTTTTTTGGGGGTTTGTTTTGTTTTAGGCCAGGCTTTGTATTTAATTAGAAGCAGTGATGCATAATCTGGACTATACTGCATGTTCACGAGAGGTGTTCTATTTCTTTTTAAACCATTTTCAAAATGGTTTTAAGAAAACCATTTTGTGATAAGATATGTGAATGCTTCGCACCTGCCAAATCTTTCTGACTGGGAAGTATCCCCTCCATATTTGGCAGGGTAAGTGTAGTTTACCCCAGGAACCAACATACTTAACTGACCTCAAACATGTTCTCCGTTTTAAAACGTTGGTAGGTGAGATGACTTTGTAGTGGACCTGTAACCTTCCATCATAGAAACTAATGGATGAAATGACAGCTTGCATCCCTGTCTCTATAAGCCTGCAGTGTCAAGGACCCAGGCTGTGTTACAGCTGGAAGATCATCCTCCTGTACTGCACTGTGGTGCCCAAGTAGGGGATGGGCTTCCTGCTCCTCCAGATGCTGGTGACTGGTTTGGGCCTTGGGATGCCCCATGTCATGACTAAAGAGGGGCTGGTGACTCTGGAGAAGGGCAAGTTGCCACTGGGTTTGATGTACTGAGGTTGCTTGGTTCACAAGAGCCAAATGAGGCCATCTGATCCAGGTTTTTTGTTCTATGAGGAATTGTACAAGTTGGAAGCCATTGGCTAGTGACTTTTGTCTGACGTAGTTTCAGATTGTCTGAGAGGGGTTGAGTCATAAATGTTTATGGGGTTGCTCTCCTGACATGCTAATGCATATGTACTATGGTGGCTCCCTGTTCATAAACCTGCACAGGCTTATGTTCACATCTCCCCCTGTATCAGCTACACCAACTGTAGTGCTTATTGATGTAGAGTAAAAAACAAAATCCTATTTTTATTCTCTTCAGGGGATTAAATATTTGCTTAGTGCTGCTGCTTTCCCTTCTTAAACTTTGAGGAAGTTTTAAGGAAGGAGAGCAGTTGAGTTTTAATGTTCAAAGTAATACAGACTCCTGAGGCTGACCTTTATTTAGCTTTTTAGGTCTTAAAATGCTCAAAGTTATATACCCTATGGATTCTGCAGTGGGCTTCCCAGAAATGCCCTAGCTCTGTGTTAATGTGTAATCTGTATAAATGCAAAATGATCATGGGTTTCTTTTAATACCCTGATCGCACAGTCACATCAAACATCTTTAAAAGGAAAAAACAAGAGGGCTATTTTAAGTAGAAAAGCTGAAGGGTGAGATAGTAGAGAGATGGTGACAGGGAGATTTGGTACTGGTCAGGATGCTGTTATTGCATTAGGTGAAGCCTGGCTTCTTGCACAACGCATTAGAGCTGACAGGCTTGCTGCTCCTTCAGAGGCATCTAAACTGTGTTTCAATTGCCCCTGTGTTTCAATTGCTTCTATCTTGAAGATAGAAGAGATACAAGCGGGCAAAGGTGCATTGGTTTCATTACAGGTTAATTTGGGGATTATCTTGTTTGGTTTTCTGGGGCTGTTTCTGTTTGTGTGGTGTTTTGCTTTGGTTTAGGGCAGGAGTTTTTTGGTTTTCTTTTCCCCACAGCAGTGAATTGCATCCCTGCATCAAGATAGACAAAAAAGCCAGAGCCAGTGCAAATATCTCAACGCTGGACTTCTCATACGGACGAGATAAAGAAGCTGATGCTTTTTCAGCTCTGTAGAAGTAATAATAGGAACCATGCTGGCAGGATATTTAAGGAGAGGAAGCTATTGTCACTTCTGAGTACTATCAGTGACAACTGAGCATGACTTGCGTTACTTTCTGTTACTGCTTGTTGCAACTCATTTGGATCTACTTAATGATCATCTTTCATCCTAATAGATAACAACCTGGGCTATCACAGTATGCAGTAGTTGATGAATTCACAGAGAAAACCTTGTCTTAGAGCCTTCTTTTAATAATTCAGTTAACTTTCAGACTTAGGATGCAGATGGGAAACTATCTCTTTGTTTTAAAAAGCTTCCAAGGTCGATTTCTTCATTTCAAGCTGTAGTTAATACAGATCATCCACACTATGAACTACAGAGCCTGTGACTTACTAGAAGTTATTTGCACTGGCCAGAATTTGCATCTGACTCAGTTTTCTGCAAGAGGTTATCTAATTTATTTCCAGGGTCTGTGCAGTTTTCTTTGCTAGGGGAAAATTACTTAAGGGCTTGGGTTTTTTTAAAGCTTAGAAGTCATCTGGTCTTCTGGATTAGAAATCAGATCGTTACAAAGTCAGTGCAAATATGAGTTATAGCTGACAATCTTGTCCTGGTATTATTTTGATAGGCATCATTAGGTTGCCAGCTGAGAACTTTGAGGCAGATGGAGAGCATTAATGGGTGGCACGCAGTCATCCAGCAAAGCAGCAGCAACTTCTGAATGGAAAATGACAACATGTAATCCACTTTGTCTGAGTTGTCCAGTGTATGAGAATGTCTGACAGAGCAGTCAAGACATGATGTCATCTTCCCTAGAGAAGACATTTGCAAAGTGCACTGCATCTCTTGCCTTCTGCATCCATTCTGCTCCTCTGGTAAATAGTTTTGTTAGAGCATCCTGTTAAAGTCTGTTCTTTGGCAAGATAGTTCTGAGAACAGGGTCACTTCCAAGCACATTGGTGAAACGTGTTGTTGCCTCCCAAGGAGTGCACACCGTTTTCTTTAGTTGGTGATGTACAAATCAACCTTTGGGCATTAGAAGACCAGTAAATTTAATAGTATGTCTGTTTACTACAAGCAGTAGTAAATAACTACTTCACAGTTTCCTCAGTGTGTGTGGAACCCACAAATTTTCAACCAAACCCAGAAGGGAACATCCAGTATCAGTATCTTGCTTGCTCTTAGGGCTCTAGTGCTAAGTCGGTTTGAAGCTGTGTTGCCTCATGTAAAACTGAGACTCTTTATCAAATCCAAAATATGGGTTTGTGTCTTGTGAAACGTTGAGTGGACACAACAGTCTGCAGGTGAGACTAACCAGGCATCTGCACCTCGTCTTGGCATTGGATTTGTGCATGCCTGTACACGGAGAATGTGCCCACTTAAACACTCTGTTGGCTGTGTATTGCCAGCTACACCAAGTACAGAAGAGCTCTCCATGACTGCTGACACGATTCAAACACTTAGTCTGAAGTTTTCTATTGCTGGCCCATCTCCCATCCCAGCAAGGAGGAGTCACAGAAGGATCTAGGATGAAGAACTTGCAGGCACCACGGTTGTTCACTGTGTTTAAGCAGGATACAGCTGCAAACCGCTGCTCCATCCGTGTTGATTCATGCTCGCTCACTGCAGCAGCTCGACTTAGAGTGCACTCTGGCCTGTATAGAATTGCTTTGCTTGTTGAGGGAATAATTGTCACCTCCTTGCCCGCTTTGTGCTGTGCTGTGATTTTGCTGACCACTTCCCTAACAGCCATTTCGCTTCCAAGCTGGAGAATTGTAGCCTGCGACCTCCTCCCCTTTCATACAAGCTTATTTTTGACCATTATCTCTGTACCCCTTCATTTTACCTTTCCTTGACGTGCTTTTACGAAGCAGCTGGAACTTGTGCAGTACCCAAGGCACGGTGCTGTGTGGATTGCTACCGTTGACACACTCATTTTCTATTACATTTGTAAACAGAAAGCTTCTCTCTTGCTTTCTTAGGCAAACGGTAAAGCATGTACATATGTTCAGATCTTTAGGTCTCTCCTACATAGCCTCTCAGACTTTTCCTTCTTGTGGTGGAGAGTCTTTTCATTTTAGTCTTTCATTATTTAATGTCTTGATTTTAAAATGCATCATCATTGTTTCTTAATCTTTTCAGCTGACAGTGCTTTGTATTCCCCCTTTTCTTTCGGGGTGGAAAACCATTCATTTGCCTCATGAATATCAAAAAAAGGACTTGGGGGTAACACAAAAGGGGAACTCATTGGAAGAAACATTGTAGCTTTCTTTTAAAATTCCTTCATCTGTATTGTAGTATTGATATTAAATGATACCATTAATTATACCGCAACCTTTTGTTTTCTTGCCCACACAAAGTATTTAATAAAAGGCATGAAAATGTCACTGAATCTGTGAAAATGTCTATATATGTTTGTCAGAAAAAATACAGTAGAATGGCATTATGTTAGGGGCCCAGTCAAGAGTGGTAATTATTCTTTCAGCAGTGTAAGACTGTTACCTGTTCTGTGCACTTTAAGTGGCTGCTGAAGAACCAGGCACAGCAGATTGATTAAATATTCATTATGACATTGAAATTTTTCAATCTCATATTGTTTGGCTGCATTGATCCATAACCTGTATTTAAATGGTGTGATGCAACTGGTTAAATGTGATGAACGTATACAAGGTGGTGTTTTATGTGAAGTCCATCTACAGCCATCTGGAAAAACACATTTTTGCCTTTAAGTGTGTCTTGGGAAATTGTTCTGTCTCAGCTCTGCACACAGAAGGAACAGTGAGGTCAGATGAAAATTCCTGTATTAAAGGATGTGTCTGGTAGCTTAGTGAAACTCTGATAGCTTCAACAGGAAGATATTATTTTGATAAAGAATATGTGTCAGTGCAAGACTTAAAGAATATGTAGGCTATAAAGAATATGTAGGATGGACAGCTCGCCTTAGCAGATCTCCTGCGTGCCCCAAGATGCTGGTTTTATTTAAGCCATTTTTCACATTAACAGGGATTGTACTGCATTTGCAGATCTCCACAGTTTCTCATCTCTGGTGCTTAACATACCACGAGTCAAGTCATGTACTGAAGGGTCTATTTGCTATTTCAGGAAAGTCCTGAGTTACTGCAATGAAAGGCATGGGATGGGGAAGTGGGTCTCCTCCATACTGTGTTGCACCCAGGCAGTCTGGGTCTGTATGGGTGCATGACTGAATCCTGCATGGGGGCTGCTGTTAAGTAGTGGCCACATCACTGGATTGCAGGTGTGAAACTCTCCACCTATCTACCCATCCATCCGTCCATGCATCCATCCATCACTAGGGCGTCATGCCCAGGCTCTCCAAGGGTGTTTTGGATTAATTTTTGACATGTGCTTTTCAGAAGTCTGCAAAGTGCATATTTAAACTATAGTAATCATGGGTAATCAGTTTAATATAGATTTTAATGGATGTTGATACCATTTTCCCTCCAAACACAATAAAAATTACTCCTAATTTGATTTTACCATCAGAAAAGCTCTCCTATGCTTTGTTTTTATTTTGTATATTTTTAATCACTTCCCATTTCAAAGTGCATAATTTTGCATTAAAATACTACTGGGGATCTTGTTCTGTCCTAAAAACATTAGTTGTTTTAATATCAAAGTGTTGCACTTGGTATATTTCTACCACTGGAGATTAAGATATTCCCCCAGTTCTGGCACGTTTCATACTTTGAAAATATTTACCTAAAGCTGTTTTTCCTGCATTATTTTCTGTCCTGAGGCTTTTCATGCGATGAAGGGAACCTACGTCTTGTGAATTTGAAAATGCTTTGTGGAGATTTGGGTTTGAAGCTTTGAGACACTTTCTAACCCTAGGAGAAATCAGATGTGCACGTGTGCGTGTGTAAATGTTCTGTGCACTTCAGCCTTCCTGATTTCACATTTACCAGTCACCCAGGCTGAGGGCACGATGTAGCTGTAAGAAAAAAGTGCAAAAAGCTTAGTGCTCAGTTGACAGTATCAGCTGCTGGTTTGAAGAGCCAACCCTTCAGCTGTGCTTGACTGAGCTACCCAGCCATAGCCATAGCTCCCTCATCCACATCATCCCACCAAACCCTTATTCTTAATATTCCACTCATTTACCTCCACCCTTTTTCCACTTGGTTAAGCTACTCCTTTTAATTTCATAGTTGAAGTCTTAAAAGCCTGCCCTGTTACCTTGTTTGTCATCCACGTTGCTGGAGTCTCACATTTATCCTCCCACTTTCTCCCTAGCAATTATTTTGTTCTGAGGCAATGCCTTTGCAGTCAGCTCACTCTTCTAAAACTGGCAACAAAATCCTCAGGTATTTTTCCCCCCAAGCTAGTTGTTTATTTGAAGTCAGTTTTTAATTGTCAGTGTCTCAAGCCAAGTATGCAGGTCTTTGGGGATGAGGGGGGTTTAGAGGTGTAACCACAGAGGCAAAGACATCATCTTCCCAGGGCAGAGCGCTCCCATTTGATGGTACCCTTATGATGGTGTTTGGCACCATGAGGAGAGGAAAGCTGAGTTCTCAGCTCAGATGGATATTTCTTACCAGGCTTGGTGGGTTTGCAGCAGCTGAATGTGACAGGGAGAAACGCCACACTGAGAAGAAGTTATAGTGTTCCTGTTCTATTTGTGCACCCTGGGCATGATGCAGAGGAGAACGTGACTGAAATGTGGCTGGTTAAGACTGGGAAGTCTTGAAGGTGACTCCTGTGCCTCCTACCTGCACAGAAAGAGTGTGGTTTAAATAGGGGCTGACCTTGTGAGCTCTGTATAAGCGAGGGATACAGCAGAGTCAAGTCTGGGCATCTGTTTGAGAGTAGAGGCCAATTATCATGTGTATTAGTAATATTTCTCCTAAGGATCCTGTATTTCTTGCAATGTCCTGCTTTCCATTGGAGAGGAACCCATCATTTATCTCCATAAGCAAATTTATCCTTCTTTGTGCTTATTAACTTTTTTTCCCCTCTATTAATCTACTGTTCATCAGCGAAACATATTCTTGCAGGCTTCTGCAATCACCTCTTCATGGCCCATCAGCCTAGTGATCATTATTTTTTAATATTATTAATGTAAAGTTGACGTTGCATTGATTCATCAACAGCTGGTTAAAAGCGATCCTCTTCCACTGTTTGAACAGCATTTCCCAGACTTGATGTGTTTGAACATGGTGTTGAATAGCTGCAAGCAGATTTTTTTTTTTTGCACGTATTTCTCTGTGTTTGAAAACCTCTCAGTCCCAGCAGCCTGCTCCTCAAAAGGCTCTATCTCATTGATATTAACTAATTACACCTAAATACTCAACGTGCTGCACGGATATAGGCAGGGCTTGGGCTGAGAGCCAAAGCAAGGATCCTCCAAATTAGACATGGCAAGAAATGGTAAGTTGGCTGTAAATTGCTGTCAATAGATGTGGCTCTTCTCTGCACATGTTACGTGGTGCTCGCTGCAAAAAGGTGTATTGGCCTTTCATGGGAGCTGCTGGGGATTGTTGCCCTTGTGTCGAGCGCATCTGCATCACTTCTGCATCTTCCTCTTGAAGACGCACCTGCCCGCTGGCACTGCTGGGGCTTTGTTGGGCTGTTCAGGAAGATTTTAGCTGAGGCCCTGGTGGGAGGTGATGAGATTTAAGGGCAGTCAGAGAACGTGGCTTTTCACACTCCCATGCTGTCCGCCTCTGTCCCTTCAACTGCCCGTTCTCCGCTGTGGCCCCTCTGCCCTGCAGTTGCCTGAAGCCTTGACTGGCTCTCTGGAGTGAAGGTGTGAATAACACAGCGCTGGCTGAGCTCCTCAGATAAGGGGAAGAAGTATTTACACGGGTTCACATTATGCAGATTCAATAGCTGGGGTGCACAGGACTTGCCTTTTTTATAGCTTGAGTTTGTATTTGCTGTGAATAAAGCTCTGTCCTGCTGGTTAGCCAGCTTCAGTTAATTCTTCTTGCAGATGGGCTCCCAACTGGCCTAGCCCATATTGCACGGGTACCTAGTGGTTATTTTGCCATCATTTATGGCCAATGTTTATCCATTGACCACGAAGAAACCCCAGGATTTCTTCTAAATGGCTATTTTATACAGCTTCTTGGCTGCCTAGTTATAATCTGTGACAGTTAATACTCAATTCTGTAACTAAAATCCTGTTTTCTAGGACGTGATTCTTACAAGTCAGAGGTGATCCTGAAGTCATCGCTAAAGCTTTGTTGTAATCTCAGTTGATGCAGTTGAAACACAGCTTCTGATTTTTAAAAAACCCACCAAAACCCAAAGAGGCTTGCTGGTCTTCCTTTTCCTTATCATCTCTTCTTTTCTTTGAATGAAACTGGTGATTGCCATCCCATGCTTTCACCCATATGAACAGTTGGGTTGTAGTGTGGAACATAAAACTGCCAGCTTTTTGTGACCAACCTGTTGTTTTCATTTTAACCTCCATCTGCCATTCTCTTTGTTCTCTTTGAATTAAGAAAAATAATACAACGGAGGGGAACCAAATTTGACATGAAGATCCTTGTCCAGCTCCTGCCCTGCCAGCAATGCAGGTCTCTTCCCCCATCTCCGGCTGGCATTGATTCACCCACCCGCTGATTTCTGCGGGGCGGTCACTGGGTGCTGGTGGGTCCCAGCCCTCAGCATTGCCATGTTGCCTGACACTGGAGCAGCCGGTGGGCTCCATGCAGGGAGCCAGATGTGACATGGCCAAGGGAAGGGAGGCACGCAGGGTGGGGAGTGGGCTGGTTGGAACTGAGGGAAAGAAACTGGTATCTCTTGAAGGCAAATCTTTAATTCACATGGCAAACTTTTTGGGTGCATGAATGTGTTAGCATCACAGGCTTTGCATTTCTTTGCCTGTCATTGTTCTTCCATACAGATCAGCTCTTCCATGGAGTCATATTCCACGTTTTCCTCTCTATGTTGTAGTGACAGAATGACAATCTTGCTTCAGCTGTGATACAGAGGGCTCAGGGGAGGATGAACAGCGTTGGCCGTGATCCTCCTCGCTCTGCACGCTTCAGACAGGACAGTTTGCAAGGGTCCAGGTGCAGCCAGGGCCAGGCACTGCCTGGGGCATCAGATACTTCCTGGGGATGGGCTGGGATGCCAGCCCCAAGGCTGGGCAGGGCTGGAGGCTGGCATCCTGCAGCATCCCTGGGATGGGGACTGATGGCCCCAGGCTGGGCAGAAGTGAGGTTGTGGGCTGTAGGAAAAGAATATCAGGGGATTTATTAATACCCTGCTTCGCTTCTGCTCTGCCAAAACCCTATTCTAATAAACTAAATAAAACTGAACCATCAGTCTTGCCAAAACAGGATAAAGCTTTAAATGAGTACAGACCTGAGAGATTACTGTTCCCAGGAGCTAAGATCATGAGAATATCAGCAAATAAAACTGTGGTTTGGGATCCAAATTGGATAATGAAGTTGCTTCCATATTGGCTCATCTTAATTGAACCAAATAGTTTACCTAGTTTGCTTCCCATAATATGGGCTATATAGTGTACTTTCTATTCTGCTCTGTTTTCCAAGCCTGTTCAATTTTCTTTGTTCTTGAAGCAGTTATAGGAGAAAAAGCCCTTATCAGCTGCAACCCAACAGTAAGCTGATTTTATTCCAGATGCTGAGTTACTGGTCAGAAGTCTGCAGTCAGTGGGAGGTCCAGCTTTCAGTACCATAACCTCACCCTAATCAAGGAGAGAGCCCATTAACATGCAATCAGAGTGGGTTAACGAGCATACGTTTGTCACTGACTATGCTGGGTATGAAATTACAGATACCACATAGAAATTTCTATACTAAACTAATCCTTCAATTGGTTTTCATCTCTTTCCTTTCTAACACTTTTTTTTCCCCCTGCCTCTTGAAGAAAATCTATGCAGGAGTACTTTAACACCCTTCCTTCCCTCCCACAGTGCCCACTTCTGCTCTGCTGACAAGTTTTGTAGCATTCTGAAAATAAGGAATTTCTGGAGGTTTGTTTTTGCAAAACACAAGGGAAATTCTGCCTCCATTTAAAACAGATATAGAAAATACAGCAAAAATTTTATAGGCTAGACTGATGTCAAGCAGGAAGTGGGCCCCTCTCTATTCAATCCAACTTGTGGTTTTCACTGCACTGGGGAGAAGAAATTTCTCACTGTGGTCTCCCAATACCATGCTACTCTGCTAAAGGTAGGAAAAAGACTTGGAGGGGACTGTGAGGACAGCAGCAATGTCTTTGTGTGCTGCTTAGGAGGACTCTCTGATAACCACAAAGAGCTTCCAAACATTTCCTGCCTATTTTGATGTATATGGAATAGCTTGGAACTGCAGCATGAGCTGCAAATTAAAGGCATTTAAAAAAAAAATCATTTTAGAAATGATAGCACATGCCATGTATAAGCCTGAATTAGCTGTACTTTCTGGACTGATGTTTGTGGATTATGCTTTAATGGCTCAATCCTACAAGCTACTGAGCAAATCTGGCTTTATTAATTTATGGCTTTAGTGTGCTCGTGGTTTCCAGAAGTGAATGACTGTTTGCACACCCATGTGTAGGCTTTTTTTCCTTTAACTCCCAGGACCTGAACATTTTGCCATGCAGCTGAAGTGCTTTAGTTAGTTAACTCTCACACTGCTCCCTTTCTCCTGCCCAAAGGGAAAATGAGCTGCTTTCCTGGATATGGGGACATCTTGTGTGATGCTGAGTTTGCAGTTAAACAATACAGCTTGATTGCTATTATTTCTAGCACTTTCTGAACTAATTTCCATCAGTTATGTATGCAGCAGTCCCAGGATCAAGTGGGCAAGATTTGGAGCTCTCAGGGCTGCCTGTGCATGTCCCCATTTCACAGCCTGTTGCCTCCTCTTGAGATGTCTCGTGGTTCTGGAGGCATCAGTTAAAGCCTCTCTGCTACCTTGAGCTTAGAGGCCGTGGCTAGATCCTGTCCTTGTCCTGGGGTTTGGTGCATTTTTCTCTTCAGACTCTCCCTGAAGGGCTCAAAACTAGTTAGTCATTTTGGACCTAAATGGGGTACATTGCAACCAGACTCTGGACCAGTTTTCTGTAGGGTCTGATGTCTGTGTGCTCAGTCTTGTGTAACAATGCAACACTTGTCCTTTTGTAAAGCCTGAGATTATAGTATCAACCAAACAATTCGATTTATTTAGACTTTGCTTCCAAATAAACTTCTAAAAACCCAAAGGATGTGTTTTAGGAGAGAGATTGCATAAGGCTGCTGTCTGAATGCCTTCAGCCAATGGAGCGGTGCAGTCCAGGGAAGGCTTCTTTCTGCCTGGGATAACTCCCGAGCTTCTCCTGACATTCAGCACAAATCTGTGCTTTGTCATTTGTGTTCAGTACTTCTTGTATTTCTCATGGGGGCACCTCATTGCAGCCTTCCAGTACCTGAAGGGAGCTTATAAGCAGGAGGGGATTCAACTTTTTAAAAGGGTAGATAATGGCAGGACAAGGGGGAACGGATTAAAACTAAAGGAAGGAAGGGTTAGATTCGATATTAGGGGGAAGTTTTTTACAGAGAGGGGGGTGAGGGGCTGGAACAGGCTGCCCAGAGAAGTAGTGGCTGCCCCGTCCCTGGAAGTGTTCAAGGCCAGGTTGGATGGGGCCCTGGGCAACCTTGTGTAGCTCCAGGCCTGAGGTTGGTGGCCCTGCCTGTGGCAGGGGGGTTGGAGCTCTATGAACCTTGGGGTCCCTTCCAACCCAGACCATTCTATGATTCTATGATTCTATGGTTTATGAGGAGAAAAATTAGTCCTTTCTCAAACCCCATTTATTCCGTGTGTTTCATGTGTCTCTGATTTTGTCTCTCCTTCAAGTTCAGTGTCTTGGGACCACATCTTGGAGTGCCTGTGGGGTGCACTAATCCAGCTGATACTCAAGAGAGGTCCGTGGTTAGCCCTAGTTTTGTGAAGGCTGTGGTCTTACATCTATGTGCCAGTACAGTGTTTGTTGTCTTTGCAAACAACTCCACAAAGTTCAGATCATGGCACATTTAGCAAACAATAAAATGTGGAGCCCCCACCCCGGTGAGGTTCTTAAGAGACGCAAGGTGCCAGAGAGGGACTGCAAGGCTTGGGAGGAAGCTGAGTGTGGGCAGTGTTTTGGGTGCTAATCTTGAGCTCTAGCACCTCCGGCGATGCTGCCCTCTCCTCCGCAGGGCACTCGATAAAAGCATTGCTTGGAGAACAAAATATCTGCTTAAGAGGGAGTAGGCTGCTCTGCTCTGGCTCTTTATGCCCCCCTTTGTAGCTGGCAATTGGTAAACATGTATTAAAAAAATAAAGGGGGAGGAGAGGGGAGGGGGGAGCTGAATTTGAATTTGAAACAGAACTCTGCCTTTTTTCCTCACACTGAGCCCCTTCCAAGATGCCCCGAGGTACTCACCGCTCTGCCAGGGCGGTACTCAGCACTCCAGGCAAGCCCCAGGCCCCCACAGCCTCCCCCAGCAAGCACAGCGTTGTGGGGCTACGTGATACAGTCCTCCCCTGCAAAACCTGGGGCTTTATTTCTGCACAGGAATCCAAAAGTGGCAACCCAGGGGGAAAAAGAATTCAGAATCGACCTTCCCACACGGCGATACAGGGACTTACCACTGAGTCACTGAAGCTGCTTACGAACAGCGTTAGAATATTTGCTGAAAACAATATTCCTACCTGATAGAGCTGAAAAACATTCAGGCCACATAAAATCCAGTTCCCTGTTTAAAGTGTCTATTTTCAGCCTCTTCTTTTTTCACCTCGCTGAGTTAGGAGACATCTTGCATCTCTGGTAAAAGGGTTTTCAGCCACGAGATGGAAGTTTGGGGTCTGGGTTGGGTTATGTTCCAGCTTCAAATGCTTGAGAAGAAAGAGGTACAAAAGGGAGCGAAAGGTTCTGTTTATGGTCTCTTGAGAAGAAAAAGTACTGCAGAGAGTGTTTTGTTCGCATTTAATATAGAGAAGTTGCAACATATATTCTACCTCATCCTAGTAACAACTGAATTGCATGTGAATCCAAAGGAAACGTTTAAATGCTTAATCTCATTTTCTCTGGAGTTTCGGTGTGTTTTGGGTTTTTTCTCAGGGTTGGATTTACCTAACATAGTGGGTTTGTGCTTTGCTGTAAAAGACAAAATGCAGAAACGGAGCGACATCAAGCATTCAGTGTTTCTTGGTAGTTTAATTGTGTTGTGCTATAAAGTCAGAGGTGGTAATGATTGATGATAGCAGATCTGTACTTAAAAGTATCACTTGGGTGTTTTGGAAATGAGCCAGTGGACCAGCTGGCTCTTTGCCATCTAGCAGGAGTTAAAACCCGTCCCCAAATCAAAAACAAAAGTTAAGTTCAGTTTCTCATATAGTTGAGTCCCCATCCCTGGAGGAGTTTAAAAGAAGAGAAGGTGTTGTACTTGGTGACATGGTCTAGTGTTGGACCTAGTAGGGCTGGATAGATGGTTGGCCTCAATGATCTTGAAGGTCTTTTCCAACCGAAACCATTCTATGGCTTAATGTTTACATGGCTGAGAGTCATCTGATAGGAACATGATCTGATCTGATTGAGGTTGTTATATTGTTAGTGTTTGAGGACGGACTTTTGATTAGCTGCCAATTATCCAGGATCTCCAGAGTGTTAAGCAGGGAAACATGGGCCTTTTGATGCAACCAGTACTGTTGAAGATGAGGATGAAGCCTGGGTGAATGTAACTGCAGCTTCCACTAAACACACAAGTGCCTGTGCAGCGTTTGGTGCTGCTGCTGTGCATTAGAGTTGGTTGTGAAGAGGTGAGGAGAAGGGGCAAACACATTGCTGAAATGCTTACACTCAGGTTAATATCCTAAGTATTTCTGCAGGAGTTAGTGACTGCACTTAGACCATCAGTCCTGTGAACATGTAGCTTTTAGGAGAAGTTTCTGAATATGCCTATTTAGTTTTCAGACATGTGTCTCCAGACATTAGAACTCTCAGCACAGGAATTCAGGTTTCTCAGTCTTAAGCCCTGGCGCAGCAAATGTTGATGTAGCTCTACCGACTCATGGTGTTGGTGTTAAGTCTGTGTCACCACAGAAATAAAGAAGAGTGAGCCCTGTTTCCTTTTNAGAAAAGCCATGATGTGTTAGTAGAGAGCTTCCTGCTGTTAATTGCCCTGTGAAGTTAATTCTGTCTTGCATGACTGACCTTTCTATCCAAGTAGAAAGACATCCAGAATTTGCATTCCACTTAGGACCAGATTCATTGACTTAGACTTAGACCTAATTGCACTATGAACTGCAAACCATGCTCCTGGCTGAGAGGTGCTTCCATGTTGCAGGCTCTTTATAGCACCGCGTTGATGGCGCGCTGCGTTGAATTGATCTTGGGGGTTTGATTTCTACAACTCCACAGAATGTTCCTGAGCATTTACATGGCATGAGGAGAACTAATAGTGAAGAAATTTAAACTGTGTAGTAAAAATTGCAGTGTATGAGGCTGACATTTGTACTTTATATTTGAAAAATCGAATATTTGATGCCATTTTGTCCCTGTCTTTTACTTTATGGTTTCATATCATCTTTCATTGCAATAACTCTGACAATTACATAAGTCCCTCTGGACCCCTGACAACGATCCCTGAGTTTCCCAGGTACTGTCATGTTTAGAAATGATATATAAAAATTGAAAGAGAAGATATTATTAAAGCCAGGCCTCAAATAACTGAATTAATTTTAAAACAACAAATCAGATCTGTATATCCTTGGATGTCCTGATTGCAGGAATTGTTCTCAGTTTGACAAAAGTGACTGGATTTGATTTGGTCTGTTACTCCAAACAGTGGAGCAAATTTTTTCCTGTTTCATATTTTGATAGTGGACCTACAGAGGATTCAGAGAGATCCACTGAGACCTCCTGTGGATTTTGAGTTTTTGACTATGGACATGACTGGTCTAGAGTAATGCCTAAGATTTTCAGAAGTTATTGTGCCGAATTCCACCAGAATTGTGATGGAAGTTGACTTCCCCAAGTCATTATTATTCCCTAAGTCTTTAAATTCTTTATCATCCATGCATTTTGTTACCAAAGAAAAAAGTTAGAGGTTACATAGGTCACCAAACAAGTGTGGAAACCAGGAAGCATCATTTTCCTGTTGCTGATTTAGCTGTGATGCTGATATTTTCCTAAGAAGCAAAATGAGGAATATTTTTAGCACTTAATAATTCAATTAAACTTCATTGAAATTGCTTATAAAAAGCCTAAAACTGTCTTGGTAATGTGAGGAACACTCCCTTATTTCCCATGAGAAGCTTTTTGCAAGTGCTGGAGACCTTCAGTACCTGGAGTTGTTTCCTCTAATTCACAAAATAGGCTTCACCTCAAATTGGGGAGAATTTGGCAAGGGCCTTCATCACTTGGCTGCATCTGTAATTCCACTGGAGCTGGCTATTGCAGCAGCTAAATCCAAGGGAAATTGTTACTCTGAAAAGTCCCATTACCAGAAATAAAATCAGTGGAACTGTGAAGAAGAAAAGCCAGGTCCTATGTGGTATTAAGTAAATGAATCTCCCTTGATTTCAGGGATTATATTGTCATTTATAGCGTGCAGGGGATCCTAGCCTGCAGTTTTTAGTTAGCTAGCCTGGATATTGTCCTTATATTTGGCTGGTTGAACTGTATTTGTCAATCAGGCCCCACGCCAGCAAGAGGGGTGCTGTTTGTGTATCTTAAAGCTCTTAAACTAATTGCCCTTTGAATGATAAAATAATTAGTTTTCTTTTTGAAGTGTCTTGTGTATGTAACTCTTTGCTTGCTTTTTATAAGAAATTTTCCCTTTTCTGTTTTCAGAGAGAGAAATCAGCTGTCTTTAGGGGTTTACTTTAGTAACTGTGGTTTTCTGTTTTTCATTCCTTTCCTGAAACTGTGTTTCTCTCTCTCTGTTGGAAGCTACTTTTGTGTGCTCCAGTGCAAAATAAATCAGCGAACAAAACAAAACAGAAATTGCCTAGAGGCTGGGCTTTCTCATTTTGACTTACTTTTTAAACAAATCTTCTGATGGAGAGACTTTCCTGGCATCCCTGAAGAACTGCAGGTGCTAAGATGTCTCTGTCCCTACAGGACTGGCAGAGAAGGCGTTGAGCTTGAAAAAAGGTGTTTACTAGTAGCAGTGGTACCATTATTACTGTGTTTTGGAATGTGAGACCGGGATCTGATTGTCCTAAATTCTGTCTAAACTGATCAACTGTACCATGGTGAATGTGTGTGGGGAGTGAACGGTCTTTTTAATCTAGAAAATAGGATGCACTTTTTTCCTCCCAGGAGTTTCTTTGCAGATGCATAGCTTTATTAGATCAAATCCCTGCATGTTTCAAAGACCGTAGGTAGCTTGTCTTAGACATCCTTTGTCCAACTCGAGTGGCAACAGGGCATGTGCTTGGTAAACCAGTTACTGTATAACTGCCTCTACCCACCATAAGCCTCCTGATGGACTTCAGATGTTCTTACAGTGTTCTCCAGTTAGCGACACTACCATGTGTTTCTCCATTGAACCTGAGCATCAGCAAAGGTAACCACAACAGGCGATCAGGCACAGGGTAAGCTAATGCTACCTCTGTAGCAGGCTTTGACCATGTAATGTTTGTATTAGGGGAAGAGTTGTTTAAATATTCTCAGTTTGTTTTGCTTTGTCTTTGCTGTGAAGGTTATTTATACTGGTTTGTGTACATTTGAAGGGAAGTGTAATCTGTAAAGATAATAGTAATGGCTGAAATATGAGAGGTTGCAAACCAGTGCCTGTGCCCCTGTTGAAGCTCTACCAGTTTTCATCCTTACTGTGATACCCGATCGTGAGGTTAGATGTAGTTTTTGGATGTAGTTTGTACCTTCTTGGACTAGGCAGGTATCTATGTAGATGAACTGTGACACATCATTTTGCTTAAACTGGAATTTTTCAGGAAAAATCATCAGTTAGCATTAGAAAGGTCGTATTTGTAGAGATTAAAAAAAGAAATTGGTCAGCAGAAAGGTGACAGTCCTCCAAGGCAGAATTAGAATCACAAAGCCAGCACCACCACGAAGGAAGTTTATCTTAATAGGAACGTCCCACTCCTACCACAGGCTCACCATAATAAATGCATTTTGTAGAAAACAATCAAGCGTTCACTGAGGCTTAAGAGATTTGCTGTGTTGAGGCCCTAAGACACATCACCCCATTGCCACTTTGCCTCCTGCCTTTATTTTCTTTTGATACAAGTTTCTTTATTAAATGCAATTAAAACTTGAAGCCAGCACTTAGGTTCTTGTTTCTCAGTGACTGAAAGCGGATTTGTAGACAATGTAGTAACCAGGAAGAAGTTGCATAGAATCACAGAATCACAGGGGTTGGAAGGGACCTCGAGCGATCATGGGGTCCAACCCCCCTGCCAAAGCAGCTCCCCAGCTCATATTGCACAGGGAGGCGTCCAGATGAGTCTTGAATATCTCCAGAGAAGGAGACTCCACACCCCCTGGGCAGCCTGTCCCAGGGCTCCCTCACCCTCACTGGGGAAAAGTTCTTCCACATATTGGTGTGGAACTTCCTGTGCTCCAACTTGAGGGCATCGCCCCTTGTCCTGTCCCCACAGAGCACTGAAAAGGGGCTGGCCAATTCCCCCTGTGTCCCACACTTGAGATATTTATAAACATTGATCAGATCCCCTCCCAGTCTTCTTTTCTCAAGACTGAACAGCCCCAGTTCTAAACTTCAGTTCTGGCTCCCCTTGGGTATCAAAAAACCAAGTCGTGGCATCAGATGCATTTGATAGTTTGCCAGAATACAGTGCTACAGCAGGGGGGCAAATACAAGTGTTCCTTTGTTTAATAACCCCAATGATGTTGTACTGAGGAGAAAGAAAACTATTAGAAATCAACAGAAAGAATGATACATTTGTTAAAATACAGAAAATTAACTGGTACTCTCTTTCAAGGTGTCAAATGGCACACAATATAAGGAAGGAGATAATTTTTTAAAGGAAAGCCATGAACCCTGCTGTGTGAGTTTGGACACCATATTATTTGATAGAAGAACTTCACATATCTAATTTGGACTCTTCTTGATCTTTTGCAATTGATATTGTACCACTGAATTCTGTCAAAGTGCTTTGCTGTAGATCTTCTGACTGGTTTTACTGCAACAAATATTTCTTTCATCTCATTCACCATATGCTCCTGCTCTGCAGTTGCTGATTCAGCTATCTTTTGAATCTGTTCTTCAGAGTGGCCCTTCAACACAGAGCCGTTGTAGGTAAATAAATTTACAGTTGATAGTCTTGAATGACAGCAGTATCTTCATCTTGGACATGCAGTGTAGGAACATAATGCTTTAACTTCCCTCTCATGCTCAACGTTTTGTTATGTTCTCCATGCTGCTTTACCCTTCTGTCTTGCTGAAAATTGCCTGGTCTACTTGTCTGTTTACCATAGTTGAAATAATCTATAAATTATCGTTTTTTAAAACTCTTGTGTCTCTTCCAAATGACTCCTTCAAGCTGTTTCCATAACCATTATGATACACCATTGAAACTGCAACCCTTAAAGAATTAAATGAGTCTTGGTTAGGCAATTTGGCAATGCAGAGGAGAATGACTTTCTTGCAATAAAGGGGAGAAAAATTACCCTGAGTTACTGAAGCTTAAAACCTAGAGTTCTCCCCAAAGTTTGAAAGTGTCATCTCATTTTCTTTGTGAAGGGAATAAATTTCTGGACTCCCTCAGCCCAATGAAATTGAATTTTGATGGCTGTGAAGGTATTCATGTTGATTAGGGATTTTGGCAAGCTGGTGCTTATATGGCATCAGATGGTGCTTCTACGAGCAGTTCAGAAGTAGGTCTTGTAAAGGTACATGCCAAAATATGAACTTGACAGTCCCCTCCAGCCAAATCACATGGGAAAGGGAGTTTTTCCTGGGTCTGTCAAGGTTTGTGTGGGGAAGAACACCAGATCTGTTAATCATCACTGCAGGATTCTCCTAACTAGCAGCTGTCACTGTATCCATCGATCCAAAACTTCAAATGCCTCAGTTCTGAGTAGGTACAAACATTCCATTTTAGGTGCCTCAAAATGTATTTTCCACTTATTTTACTCCTGTATAGGGGATGCAAATTTGGAAAAAAGCACTCTATGAAATGTGAGGGTTTGGAAGTAATTTCTTGCACCTAGGTTTCTAATCTGAAGCTCTTAATTATGGAAAGTAGTTCTTGTAGAACAGCTTTTGGCTTTGTGTAAGCAACAACAAGGTTGGATGAAGTATCTGCCAGTGGGTTGGGTTTTCTTTTTTCCACCTTCAGAATTTATGATCTGAATTTTAAACTCTTTCATCTTTTTATTAGAATTGATAGAGCTCAGTAAGTATGTGCTTTGGGCTTTCTTCTCCACTCAAAGTTATTTAATTTTATTCTTAAAGTCAATGCGAAAGCTGTGAAAGAGATGTGTGGAAAATTAATGTTTTGTTGTTTGAAATGTAGAGCTACTGATCTCAGAAGATACAAGAAAGCTGAACAACTTATAAGTATACTTCCTTTCTGAAAATGCTTTTCATTTTCCAGGCAGTTTTAGTTACTGAATGTACAGCATACATATAAACAGGATGCTTTGTCATTAATTCTCTTGGGGTTTTTTTGGTTGGTCTTTTTTAAACTTCAGCTGTGGGCAGGTGGCAGAAGTTCTGGAGCTGTAATTGGTGTGAGTCGTCAGTATGGCCAAGTTATGTGAAAATTAATTCTGCTTTTTTAATCCCTTTATACTGAAATGCAGCTTGTGGAAAGCAAAATTGACCCAGCGCTCCTGAGAAAGCAGAATTGAGGTCTTCAGTATTCTTTATCTCTCTTTGTTTGCTGGGTATATGAGCAGCTGTGTAATGGATAGAGTTGTGTTGAGTTCTTCTGGCTGGAGGTCTGGCCCTCCTGGTTGTGCATTGAATATGAACTAGCCAAAAATTTCAGCATCCACAAAACTCAGAAGTATGGAGCTTTCCATAAAGACTGTCAGTCCACAAAAACAAAAAGGAACTCTGAAGAATCCCTCCAGAAGATAATCTCATAAATATACCCATGCCAACAATATTTAAATATCCTTTGTGGGGGAACTGAATGCCAGATTACACGTCTCAGTTCAGCTTCACCACGATTTGGGAAAATATTTGTCGTTATTACAGGGCTGCTAAACAACAATTAAAAGCTAATTGATTGAAATGGTTTAAAGGTTCATTTTTGCATGTAATCATTAGATGAATTAAGATCTGTTGGCTTCAAATAATCTTGTGTGGATAGAAATATTTGTGACAGATATATAGGTAACTGAAAGGGAATCTGCACTTTCAGTACAGAAAGAAATTAAGCTAATTTTTTATGAATTTGGGGGATCATCTGAATGAAGAAATAACTCCTGGGAACTAGGGAGTGGCATATATGCATTATTAAAAGGAGCATATGTGGATTGTTCTATATTTTAGAGCCAAATAGGCAAAGAAGCTGAGCTGGATTTAGGTCTTCTTAATATTTAATTCTACTGGAGAGAAGGCTGTTGCTCAGAGCCATCGTCACAACATGCTTCTTATGAATTACACCGGTCGTGATACTGAGGGTTGTGGGAAAAGGAAGGAAACAGCAAAGCAGTTCTGTCTGGCTCCTGGTGCCACGAGAAGGGGGTTCTCATAGAGCAGGTTGCTCTTCTACCAGGTAAGCAAGTTTAGCAGGAGCTGGCAGGTGGGAATATGTCTTCATGTTTGCACACAAGTGCCGCAGTATCCACGGGCTGGTCTCCTGTAGTAGCAGATTTTCCTGTTGTAGGGCTTGCAGATACATCACTGGGATGATGTGACAGGATTTGGCCCCCTGATGCACACAGGGGTTGAGCCGTGGTCTTGTCTTCTCTTTTCTCACAGGTGCTTGTGATTGCTTTGAAAATGAGCAAGTTTTTATCTGTCTCACACTGCCAAGGCAGCTGGAATTGAAAATCTGTTAGCTGAAATCTTTGACTTTCTCTTTTTCCTTCACCTCAGTTTTCTTGATTTCCCACGTTTGACAATGGCTGTGTATGTCATCACTTTGAATATTTTACCTATAATGAGGCAATTTCTCCCTTACTGGAAAGCTGTAATCATCTAGACACATTTTTAGACACAGGGATGGCACGATGCAAAATGTGTTGTATCAGAAATGTATCTTTTCCAACTGCCTCAATTATTCTGATAAAAGATTTTACCTTCCCTGCAGACCTTGCATCCCTCACATCTAGCATGGCTATAATTATATTAAATCTTCAGACAATGTTAAAAAAAAAAAAAGAAATAATTGCCTCGTTCCTCAAGATTACAGAATCACAGAACTGTAGGGGTTGGAAGGGACCTCCAGAGATCATTGAGTCCAACCCCTCTGCCAAAGTGGGTTCCCTAGGACAGGTCACACAGATAGGCATCCAGATGGATCTTGAAAATCTCCAGTGAAGGAGACTCCACCCCCCCCTGGGCAGCCTGTCCCAGGGCTCCCTCACCCTCACTGGGGAAAAGTTCTTCCCCATGGTGGTGCGGAACTCCCTGTGCTCCAACTTGAGGCCATTGTCCCTTGTCCTGTCCCCGCAGACCACTGAGAAGAGGCTGGCCATTTCCCTCTGTTTCCCACACTTGAGATCTTTATAAACATTAATCTGATCCCCTCTCAGTCTCCTTTTCTCCAGGCTGAACAGCCCCAGTTCACTCAGCCTTTCCTCATAGCGAAAATGCTCCAGGCCTTTAATCATCTTCATGTTCCTTCACTGTATTCTCTCCAGGAGATCCCTGTCTTTTTTGTACTGGGAGGAAACCCCAAGCACACAAACCCATCTGCATGGAAAGCAGGGTTATATCAGTGAGCTACGGTTCATTCTGCCAAGTTTTTTAGAAGAATGGCAGCAAAGGGAACAGTAAAAGAAGCACCATACTTCAGAGCAGCTTAATGCACCCATTGAGTTAGTTTTAAATGTCTTGTATCAATCTGAAACCAGAGTACCTTACAGAACGTTTTAAAGAGATGTGTTAATAGAAATGGCATAGGAATGGGTTCGGATATTGCATTCAGCCTTCTTAAAATTCTACCTGGGGTTTCAGTTCTACTGTGTTATTTTCTTGCTGTCTAAGCTGTATCATCGTCTGCGCTTGCCGTGGCTGCAGCGCCATCAATATTGCTTCCCGCAGCATCGCTCAATCCGAGCCCTGTGGCAGCCAATTGTTGATTGTTTTTCGGAGCACAGAAGGAAAACCACGGAGGGTTTTCAAGGAATAAATAAAGCATGCTGCTCGTTCTTAGTTACACGCCGTAGGGAGCCTCTCTCTGGTAGGCACAGGGACAGGGCACTTTCTGATAACTATTTTGATAACCATCATAGAATCATAGAATGGTCTGGGTTGGAAGGGACCCCATGGATCATAGAGCTCCAACCCCCCTGCCACAGGCAGGGACACCAACCTCCAGGCCTGGATTTACACAAGGTTGCCCAGGGCCCCATCCAACCTGGCCTTGAACACTTCCAGGGACGGGCCATCCACCACCAAACCCAAATGAGGGTTTGATAGCATGTCAATGGGCAGCTTTTCAGTTTGACAGCGGTTTCTGGCTTCCTTCCTTTGTGGATCCCTGAATGGTTTTCAGAGTAGCAGCATCCTACTTGGGAAGCTGACTGTAAGGCTGTATTTGGCACGCGCTGCTTGTTGGTCACCATTTGCGGGTGTTGCGGAGCCTGCCGTTAGTGCCAGCCGAGTCATACGAACACCAGGAAGAAAGGAAACCCAAGTCTTGGAGACTAGCTCTCTTATTTTGTCAGTCATGTTCCTGGAGAAGGGTATTTCACTCTGATGCTTCCCTTCTTTCATACAGAATTCTCACTTCTGATCTGCTGGAGAAGAGCTCTGTGGAGAAGGACCTGGGGGTCCTGGTTGATGACAGGTTGGCCATGAGCCAGCACTGTGCACTGGGGGCTGAGAGAGCCAATGGGGTCCTGGGGGGCATCAGGAGGAGTGTGGCCAGCAGGTCGAAGGAGGTGATCCTCCACCCCTACTCTGCCCTGGTCAGGCCCCACCTGGAGTGTTGTGTCCAGTTCTGGGCTCCCTGGGATAAAACAGACAGGGATCTCCTGGAGAGAGTCCAGAGGAGGCTACGAAGATGATGAAGGGCCTGGAACATCTCCCCTATGAGGAAAGGCTGAGTGAGCTGGGACTGTTCAGCCTGGAGAAAAGACTAAGGGGGGACATTATTAATGTTTATAAATATCTTAAGCATGGGATGCAGGGGGAATTGGCCAGCCCCTTTTCAGTGNTTGGCAGGGGAGTTGGACCTGATGATCTCTTGAGTTCCCTTCCAACCCATATGATTCTATGATTCATGGAAAACATCGACAAGAAGTTACCTAAAATGGTAGAAATGGTGCTGTGATTTTATTACTTTGATAGTCCATCTCTAATTGTTTCTTAGGTTGTATCAAGTTCGTTAATCATCTTGAAATATGATTCTATGATTCTATGAAATTATGCATGCACTGAAGCTTTCCCCTGTTTCTCTTCTATTTCTTGCATGATAGGCAGACACATCCTGCAGGTGGAAGGGGGACTAGAAATTGTTTCCAGTTGAGTGTGGTCAGCTCCTGGTAAAACAGGTGCCGCTCACTGAGTGGCTCATCATGCTCTTAAGAGCTTTATCAACATGGAGCTGTCACTAGAAGTCCATTATAGTCAGTTAGTACGAGGTGACTGGAAGGTTTTCTCAATCCTAAAACTCTCGATTCCTCATTCATTTTCTTATTCTAGAGTGTTTTATGTCAGAGGTCAGAGTTTGGAGCATGAGGCAGAATTCTCCTATGAAGTTGTTTATTCAATCTGATTGACTGTTAATATCTTGATTTTAAAAGCACTTTTGGGAGAGCAGTGTGTTGGTATATAAAAAACATATAAAGTTTGTTCTTGTGATTGGACACGGAATTAATTTGGTAGACTATTCTTTTTCTTCAAAAACATTTAACTCTGGAATATTTGCATATATGATATTTTATTACCAAAATGAAACATTTTTAAAAATCCAGAAATGCAAAGAATCACCTTCATATTAAATTATACTCTTTAGAGAACAAATAAAATAAGATTAAACCAAACTGAACAATGACTTTGCTTGGCGATATCTAAATGAGCTTGTAATATATACAGTATGAGCAGTATTAATGAAATGTCATGTTGCAGCTCAATAGCTATTTTTTTTCCCAAAATCTAACAAGGCATTTGGTTTCCTCTTGTTGTTAACAGTGGCAATGACATCCTGGTAAGGCATCTGTCTGGAAGCCCAGAGACCTTTTGAGGCCCAGTTTAAGTTACGATGTCGCTGAGAGCTCTGGACTTCCCACGATCCCTGCAATAACAACACAATGGGCATAGTCAGTAAATTTGACTAGAATAGTGCTTCTACAAGTAAAGGTGGTAGGAATATAAATCAGGTCTTGCCAGGTGAAGAAGGATTTACAACTACTAGAGAAATGTGCATTTTATTTCTAAGCTCCTTAAAAGGGGCTACAAATAATCATAGAATCATAGAATGGCAATCAATGGGAAGGGACCCCAAAGATCATAGAGCTCCAAC